>ML787057.1:32452-43934 GCA_009831015.1 Picea engelmannii
AAAATGTTTTTTCTTTTTCTTTTTTTAATTTCAACTCTTTTTGTTTTCTTATTTTTTTTTAGTTTTTAATTAATCCAAAAAAATGAATTATATTTCTTTTCTAAATATTTAAAAATAGTTTTATTTAACTACAATTATTTTATATGTATTGAAGTAAAGGTAAAAACATGTGTTAAAAATGATATTTTCCACTATATTTAAAAAATATGGAACCATAACTTAATTAAGGATGTGTAATTATATGAAAAATCTTAATTTAAAAAAAAAAATTGGTGTACAACATTTTTAACATTGGATGGAGCATGGAAATATGATTAAAAACACCATTGGATAAAAAAAAATAGAAAAGTTTGAAAATAGATGAAAAACACTGTGGAGAAAAAAAAATTGAACAATTTGAAAATAAATGAAAAAACAAGCATTTAAAAAAAAATAAAAATTGAACAATTTGAAAATAAATGAAAAAACAAGCATTTAAAAAAAAAAAAAAAATTGGAAACCTTATGTATCAGAAAATTACAATATCAAAAAATCACTTAAAAATGGAGGGGTGTGCTACCGATAGCACCATTTTTAAAAACGGGGTAAAAAACTTGACCCCTAAAAACACAAGAACTCTGTAGAGTTCTCGTTAAGTTGGTAACTATGTTTATGAACGAAAGTGGCGTAGCGTAGAAAATATTGGCTCAACTGATGGAATTAGAAGAGGACAGAATCATGCCAGGTTTCCATCAAGAGTTACAAAAAGAAAAGGATAAATCATGGCATGACAGACATATAAATAAGAAGAAGTTTAAGGAAAGAGATCTGGTTCTCCTCTATGACAGTAAGTAATTGCAACACCAAGGAAATCTTAGAATGCATTGGCTAGGGACATATCAGATAAAGTTTTTCATAGATGGAGGTATTGTATAGCTGGAAGACTTAGAAGGAAAGGAAGTGCAAGGAATGGTGAATGGTAGTCGACTGAAACTATTTAGGGACAATTGACCTACTAACTCTCAGTAGTTGCAGCGCAACAAGTAAACTTGTACATATTGTAAATAATAGAAGCTAAAAGAAGAAAAAGGAAGATAAAAACAGAAAAATGAAGAAAAATCCAAAAAGAAGTAATTTAGAGGAATAAGTGAGAGATAAATAATTCAGGAATGATAGCGCAAAGCAAAGAGAAATTGGTTCGACATAATTTGGAAGAATGTGTGCAGGAAAATTATACACTGTACGACGGAACGAAGAAATAACCAGAAAAGTGAAAAACAAGACATAACATTAATGGTAGGGTTAATAAAAAGAGAAAAACATAGACAAGTTTAACACTTAGCGATTTTTGAGCAATAGATAACTTGAGAGCATGATCAAAGGGTGATTGAGCAAGAGGAAAAGTTATTAGATTGTGTGCAAGCCTAGTTATATGGAACCCCTGAAGGTTGGCTCTCTCGGACGTTTTGTAAGAGTGACCCAACAGACGGGAAGGAAGAAGGAAATAATGGAAGAACCGAAGAGTTTTGTGGAGTTGCAAGATGTTACAACATTAGAGATTGAATCTATCAGTCCTACCAGGATAGAATAAGAAATATCAACTGAAGAACAAGTGCAAGTGAGTCAGAGTGAAGAAACCCTGAACAATAAGGAAAACCCTAAGCCTGAAAACCCTGCAGAAGTGGAGGAAATGGACAAACAGGAGAAAAAATCCATCACAGAGGAAGTATTGGTCAAATACATCATAGGCCAACAAGATATAGAGGGAAAATAAGAAGAATAATCTGAGGACAAAGATACATAAGAAAACCCAATTGTCGGATAAAAGAGGAAAGCACCAGGCACAGTAGAAATCACTTTACCTCATCTCCCAGATATCTTCGAGCATATCTTCGAGCATGTGTCTTGGGTGACACTTGGATCTCCAGGAGCATGCTCCTCCCCACTTGGAGTTTTTTCCTCTCCTCAAAGGAACTTAGGATAGCTGGGTTTATTTTCCCAACTTTAG
The DNA here is from genome assembly GCA_009831015.1 of Picea engelmannii. Classification (NCBI taxonomy): domain Eukaryota; kingdom Viridiplantae; phylum Streptophyta; class Pinopsida; order Pinales; family Pinaceae; genus Picea; species Picea engelmannii. Next base: position 34,440 of record ML787057.1, read on the forward strand.
TAATTTTTAGGAATAAATTATAATATTCCTTTAGGTTAAGCCCTCTAGATTAGCCCTTCTTTCCTAGCCTCTCAACCCCATTCCTTTCCTTACCTAGTGGAGTTTAGGTCCCCATAAATATTTCTTCGTGGTCAGTCTACATGCAGCGATGTATATTATTAATAATTTGCATAATTACATATAAACAAATCAGGCCCACTAACCTTAGCATCTAGGTTCTTCTTCCTAATAAATACATAATCCTACTAGCTTACAATTACTTGGCTCACCAACCTACAAAAATTATTACATTTCACAGGGGCTTGACCTTGGGGTAGTATAATCCCCTCCCCTTATTTTTGCACTGTCCTCAGTGCAACTCATTTACATAATATCAGCAAGATTTTCAAAATCTTCAAAAATATGCAAGTATTATGCCTACATAGCATATTCATGCTCCCATGTTGTGTCCTTAGGACCATACCAGGTCCATTGAACCTTTACAAGCCCTATGGCTCGATTCTGTATTTGTTTGATTTTCCGGTCCAAAAGGCGTACCAGATGCACTTGAAAAGTGCTTTCTTGCTCCACCTAAATCACATTCTAATAAATAACATGATTAGCATCAGGTATATATTTCTTAATAAAAGACACTTGAAATACATTATGTATAGACATATATGCAGGAAATGAAATCATATAAGCTACTGGACCAATCCTCTCTAGGATTTCAAATGGCCCACAATATATGGCTGCCAACTTGGAACAATTTCCCAATTTCAGGGAACTTCTGTTGGCTTTCACCTTTAAGAAAACATGATATCCCACTTTAAATTCCCTGTGAGTTTTGTTCTTCTCAGAATAAATTTTATGCCTGTCTTGGGAAGCCTTCAAATTATGCTTAATCTTTAGCATTTTCTCTTCCATTTCCTTGAGAAACTCTAGCCCAATCACTACCCTATCAGTTGGTTTGTCCCAACTTACTGGGGTGTTGCACTTTTTTTCCATAAAGTTGTTCAAACGAGCTCATCTTCAGTGATGCTTAATACCCATTTTTGTAGGAAAATTATACCAAGTGTAGATAATATTCCCATTTAGATGGTTTGTCCATCACATACATTCTTAACATATATTCTATCACTTGGTTCACCCTCTTTGTCTTCCCATCAAACTCAGGATGATAATCAGTGTTGAAGTTTAGATTTGTTCTGAACCCTTTGAATAACCCCTTCCATAACTTTGATGTAAACTTTGGGTCTCTATCAGACACAATTGTATTTGGTACGCCATGCAAGCATGCTACTTCGCTCATATAAATATCAGCAAAGTTAGTTTCCTTATGAGTAGTCTTCACAGGAATGAAATGGGTAGCTTTAGTAAGCTTGTCCACTACTACCATGATTGCATCATGATTCTTTCTTGTTCTGGGTAATCTTATGATGAAATCCATTATCACCACTTTCGATTTCCACTCAGGAATGGATAATGGTTGTAGTAACCTAGCTGGGTGTTTATGCTCAGCCTTGACCCTTTGACATTCCAAACATTTAGCTATGTATTCAACAATCTTCCTCTTCGTGTCAGGACAATAATATTGACTCTTAACTGTTGAAATTGTTTTCTGATATTCTAGGTGTCCTACATAAGGCACATCATGCATCTCTTTTAAATTCAAACTCCTCAATTCCAGAGAATATGATACATAAACCATGTTTTTGTACAAGAGAATTCCATCAATTCCATTCATAATCTTCAGTTTTCTGCTGCATTTTACCTTGCTGCAATTTTGTTACCAATTCCATGTACTGCAAATATGATTTTGCATCTTCAGAAATTATGCCTTTAATATTCATCCGGTACATGCTAATGATTGTAGCATGCAATTCATGCACTCTCCTACTAAGTGCATCAGCCACTTTGTTCTCCTTTCCTTTGATGTGTTTGCTATCAAATTCATACTCATAGAGGAATTCCAACCATCTACTCTGCCTAGCATTCAAAGTAGGATGATGAAACAAATATTTCAGACTGTTATGGTCTGTCCTTAGCTCAAACCTCTTTCCCATGACGTAGTGCCTCCACTTCTTCAAAGCGTGCATTATGGATGTCAATTCCAAATCATGAGTGGCATAGAGCCTTTCATGCTCTTTCAATTTTCCGGACTCGAAACATATCACAAACCCATTATGACTAAGGACTCCACGAAGTCCTTCTTTGCACACATCTATGCAAACCACAAAATATTCATTCGGATATGTGATCTTCAGAATTGGAGCACTAGTTAACATCTACTTCAATTGTTGGAAACTCTTTTCACATTCTTCTGTCCAATGAAACTTCTTCCCCTTCCTTTGTAAGGAAGTGATGGGGTGAGCTATTCTTGAAAACCCTGCAATGAACCTTATGTAGTAGCCATCTAGACCCATGAAGGATCTAACTTGTGTCACATTCTTAGGTGTTTTCCACCCTTTAATGGCCTCAATCATTTCAGGGCCCACTTTTATCCCTTCTTCAGATATGATATTCCCCAAAAAGTGAATTATATTTTGATAAAATGATCACTTGCTCAATTTGGCATGCAGTTTATGTTCTCTTAGCACTTGCAGCACCATCCTCAAATGATGCTCATACTCTTATTTTGACTTGGAATATACAAGAATGTCATCTAGAAAAACAATGACAAACTTGTCTAAATATTCCCGGAAAACACCTTTCATTAAGCACATAAAAACAGTTGGTGCATATGATAACCCAAATGGAACCATTGTGAACTCTTAATGATTGTACCTTATCCTGAAGGAGGTCTTGCTGACATATTCCTCTTTAATCCTTACCTGATGATATCCTGACCTGAGATCTATATTTGAAAATATCTTTGCGCCCTTCAACTGATCAAAGAGATCATCGATCCTTGGAAAAGGATACTTGTTCTTTATAGTCACTTTGTTCAACTATCTTAAATCGATGCACAATCTCAATGTCCCATATTTCTTCTTCACGAACAATTTTGGGGCACCCCAAGGTGACACACTTGGGCATATATACCCCTTCTTCAAAATATCTTCAAGCTACAGTTGCAATTCCTTCATCTCTAGTGTACTCATTCTGTAAGGAGTCTTTGATACTAGAGCTGCTTCAGGCATCAAATTAATAGAGAAATCAATATCTCTCTTTGGAGGTAGTCCTGGTACCTCCTTGAACATATCTTCGAAATATTCTAGGATTGCATGATCCTCCATATTTGTCACCTTATCCTTATATGCTTCCTCCATATGGGCTGAAAATATTTCACATCCCTTCCTATAATACTTCTTCAGCTGCATTGTTGAGATTTCTTGAACAGTGATTGCTCTGGGAATTCTTTGGACTGATTTCCGATTTCCTTCCTCATCCAAGAAAGTGAATGCCTTATTATGGAATTCTACTATGGTTTGGTTTTGTTCCAACAAATCCATACCAATCAGGAAATCATATGATCCCAACGACAAGATGTTCAAATCTTCCTTGGTACATAGACCATTCATGCCCACTAGACATGATTTAACCAACTCAAAAATTTCCTCTTGGCTCCTATAGCTAGTTGTACCAACCAAGATTTCCCATGTTTGCTTCTTGGAAAAAGAAATATTTCCACTACCTTAGGGTCTATATAGCTATGACTAGCCCCCGAATAAGTTAAAATTGTAAAGGCGTGGTTATTGATCATACCTTCAACTTCAATCATGTGTGATTGAAACTTAGCTTGCTTGTTGTCTAGGGCTGCATAGATCCTTGGTACTCTTTTGCCCATGTCTTCCACTTTTTCTGCTTGTTTTACATTGTGGAAATATCTTACCTTGTCACTTTTGTGAGGAAAATATCTATACTTGTGATCTCCTTTACAGCCCCAACATTGAATGGGTTCCTTCCTTGACCTTTTCCCTCCTACCTCGGCCATTCTATGCTCTCTAAAATATGGATGTCCTTAAGGAATATTTCTAAAAAAAGGAGGCTTGTTTCCCTTCTACCTTTGTTCCTTCTTGAAGTTCTTCTTGTCCTCCCAAGCCTTCTGGAAAGCAGGCTTTCCTTTTTGTTGATCATATAAGCATTTTTATCTCCTTATAGTTTCTTCCAGAGTCTTGGGATCATCATATTGGATTTTATCATTGATGAAAGATGGCAGCCCACTCAAGTACCTCTAAATCTTCATTGTCTCATCCTTGATGAAGGAGACATACTTCAATAGTGTTGGAACACTTTTAAAATAATAAGTCTGAAACATTACCCTGTTTCTTTTTACTTCATTTCAAAATTGAACTTCAATAATAAATCATTTTTGTCCTCTATCCTTAATGAGTACATAAGGTCCACCGTCAATCCAACTCTCTCATTAATTGAATGATCCCTCTTTCCCAAACATTTTGGAGCTGTCTGAATGTTAAAAAGGTCAAGCCTCTAGAGACTTGCTTCAGAGTTTCGGATTTCAGAGTTTCGCGCTTTGGGTGTTCCACCGTATAGCAACTCCAAAATCCCGATATCCGAATTTTTTTCAAAAGGTCTTAGTCGTCATACATGTATACCTTCCTAAGATTTGACACATCATTACGAGTAGTGGCATGTTGAAACATCCATAAAGTTGTTTTTTCGACACCCGAAACACATAGATAACAAAAAGATAAACCCGTTTTAAACAAGTTAATCTCGATTGATACTTAATTAAATAATTTTTCACTTTTGGAGTTCAGATATTTTCCATTGACTGCACTGAAATATCATGAAGCACGAAACCCCAAAATACTTGAAGATAAGAATGATTATTTACTATATAAAATATGATTAAAATTAAATAATCAGTTCACAATTTTGTGTTTCGGGGATCCTGTCTCGAGCAACTACCAAAATACCGAGGTCCGAAAATATGAAGAAACACTTAACAATAAATGTAATTAACTAATGCACTAATGAGGATTATCTTGTGATTTATTTTTCACTGAATCATAGCTTGGGTAAATTCAAACGTTATTTTTCAAAACTTCTAATCGTGAACCACCAGACATTAATGACATTAATAATCGATCTACGACAATCATTTAAAATAAGATCTCCGACCACCGCCTAAATATTTTCATTAAGGAAAGTGAATGCACCGTTAGTAAAGTATTCATAACCCAACTCATTTAGGGAAAAAAGATATTGAAGTTTGAACTTCATTTGCATTTTCATAGAAAAGCAAGTTTGAGCAAGATAAGAATTTTGTGCATTTCTTGTAACAAGTAACAGAGTTCTGAAATCATGATATCATGGCTCCACGGAAAAAAACTAAAGTGTCTGGTGAAAGCTCAAACCTAGACACAGACATCTTCTCAAACATGTCTACTAGAACTATAGACACCATGAAAACCTGGATGCAGGTATTTGATATTCTACAATACGAATTGATCAACTGCACAAATGATTCAGGGGACGAGGTGATTGAAACCCAAGCTACGAGATACAAATATGTTTCTCAATCGAAGTTGCATAAAATACCAATGTGGCCTAGGCTCATGCCTTATAATTATATGATTGGATGGGCACTGGAGAATGTTGACCTCTCGACTAGAAGTATCTGCAATTCGCAAAGGGTTGCATTTGGGTCCTTCTGACCAGAGAATTTCCAGGTGATGTACAAATTATTCCCAGTTCCCGATTGCATTTATAATGCCACCTTCTTAATGGACTTCAACAAAAAAGAATATGTTCAATATGGAAAGAACTTACCTGACTTGATCAAGGATTGGTGTTCACATCCTGAGAAATTTAGAGAAGATACACATTGTGTATATGATGTTTCCTCATTAGAGCCTCACATGATGTTTGAAGCCATGATGTTATGTCAGCTTTTCGGGAAGGAAAAATTTTCTCATTTCTTATTACCATGGGTGTCAATCGTGCATACGGTAGCAGAGGGGTACTCCTTTTATTGGGCCAAAATATTATCGGACAATTTGGTCAGGGAAATCACAGAATATAGGTCATTGAAAGACAAAGGGAAACCTGCCCCATTTTACGTGTTTTCTTATATTATGGATGTCGTTTGTTTCATGAAACCATTTGCTTTGATGGGATGGAGCTGGAATCCAACCAATGTTGAACCAATACACTTCTATCACTCCAAGTTGTGGGAGGATAAAGAAAAATATTTCTTCTATGAAATATGTAACTATGTGGTGGTGTCTATGCATATTGCTATATATGGATGCCCACCTCCCGGGATTTCCGACAGGATAGTGTCCAACCTGGGAAAAATAGAAAATTGGTACATTGAAGAAAAATTCTCTTATATCAAGGCTTTTGGATGTTTCATCCTGTTATCACCTACTAATTTGTATTAATTTTTCCTAAAGCGCCTTGTCATTGTGTTATTTTTCCACTCAGATTTTCAATTTTTTTCACCACCTCCGTCAAGCTCCCATCACCTAAATCCTTCACTCAACTGATCATCCAAAATAGTCATGTCCTCCATGAGTCAAAAAATTGGTGAATATACCAAACCTGTACCTAGCCTTAACACTTATCTAAATCCCTTAGTTCCATCACTTCATTCATTTTTACCCTTATTTTCATGTTCCCATTGAAAATAAAAAGTATTCCTTTTATTAAGTACCCTTATCCTATCCACAAATTCATGTGTTAAGCCTCATATGCCCAAAGTCCTTAGAAAATAGAAAAAGGGATTACTATTATTAATATAAATATTTATGTTAATATTTAATCCAATATTTAATTTATGGAATCACGTCAAATCATGGGCGCGAATCTAAATTTATAATGTGGAAAAGTCAAAGGTTGGATGGCAGGTGCACATACATATCGGGGATTGAAATAGCGAGGAGGCTAATTATGTGAAGGAGGGCCAGGGAAAACTACCATGGTTTCTTTTGTGGACACATATTTTTACGTGGAGCATATCAGGGGTAAAAGAAGTTTGGATTAAACCACGGTAAATTGGAAAAAACACACAGTAAATGTTTTTTCATAGTGAAACCGTAAATTGGAAAAACATAACACAATAAATGTTTTTCATGTGAAATGGTAACAGTAAATGTTTTTTATAGTGAAATGGTGAAATGGAAAAAACAAGACATGGTTTTAAAAGAACCATGGGCATGAATTAAATTATGGAAATTTAATTCTACAGGATAGAAAATATTTGGGAATTATTTTTATTTCAAATATATTATTCCCAAATGTTTAATGAGAATATGGATAAATGAAATTATATTTGAAAGAGTATGAGTGACATTTCAAAGAGAATGTGGCAGAGGAAGGAGTTGGAGCATAAGAGGAATCTGCAGGGATCATGAAACGTTTTTTTCTAAAAACTGTCATTTGAAATCATTGTAGAAGCTGAAACGTTTCATTTTAGTTATTGTAACTAGTTTCACACTGAATGAACTCGAATTGTATAAGTGTTAGAGTTTATGAGTGTATTAGTAATGGGAATAATTTCAAGGGAACAATTTTGGTGGTTCTGGACTCTATTGTAATTTTTCAGGGACTGAATTGAATACATATGCAAAAGCCTTTTGAATTGTTTATGAAAATATTCTAATGGCTATGATATGATTTTTTTCTTCCTTCATTATTTGTATTTCCAGTTTTCTTTAATTCCATTTACAATTTAGTCTGTTTAAATTGGATAGTTAAAAGCCCAAAATTCATCCCTTGATGCTCTTGGCTGAAACAATTTAAACTATGTGTATTTCTTTCTAACTAATTCAGAATTCATTTTATTAATGCTCTGATGTAGTTACTTGTTTTTCCCCTTTCCTCATACACTCTGCAAATATTATTTACAACTCAGATTCATTGCCTCATTTATCCTTTATCCTCTGGAGATTTCGATTGGCCAGTCAATGTTTTCATTCATTTTCAAAATTTTGACTCCATAGCCTTGAGTGTCCCTCCTATTCTTGGCCAACAACTTTATAAACCCCCCCCAAAACAAACCAAATCTAGCCACCGATTTCCATAGATATATCAATTGACATGGGATATCCCTCTCTGATTTGTGTAGGCTAGTGCCAATCTCTAAATTAGGTTGAAATAGTTACCTCTGTTGTTTGTCTATTCAGCCAGACAAAATCTACAGAGTACTAACACTTTGGCGCCATTACCAGGGACGAAATTGAAAAAAACTCCATGTGAAAGAATGACATGGTTGAGTTCTAAGGTCTGAGAGAAGTAGACACTTAGGTACATATTAGTTGTATTCCTACTCTAGTGACTCCACACATCAAAAAATAAGTTTGAAGGTGATTCCACTAGTAGAAGAATCCAGAAATTTGAATTTTCACTGGCGACTCCACTCTCAATGCAGAATACAACTTCCAAAACATCATTGGCGACTCCACTGTCCGAAGATGAGTTCAATATCTACAAGGTATGTTCCAATGAATCGATCTCATATTCCTATATTTCCAAATAGTATTTCTCACATAAATTGGCAAAAATATTTGCCTAAATTCGAAGATGGGAAAGGAAATGATGTTGCCTTGCACTTGATTAGATTTAACATGCACATATGTAAGTTGGGGGTTGAATTTCATGAGGATTGTTTGATGAAAATGTTTATGGATACTTTAAAGGGGAAAGCAAGATTATGGTATGAAGGTTTAAAACCAGACAACTTATAGTCTCTTAAATATTTCCATATAACATTCTTTAAGCATTATGGATAATCTAATCCTTCATCCTTGGTGTTTGGATATTGTTGTGAATTTTGTGAACATTTCATTAAGTACCTTGAAAATGTTTTTGGTGATGAAGAGTGTATGAATGATGAAATCATAGAAGCCCTTTATGAATATTCAACCCAACAAAAAATAATAGCCCCTTCTTTGGTTGAAGATGAAGTTGATCACAAAATTGTTGTTAAAAGTCATTTTCCTTCTCCTGAACTTCATGAAGATATTCAACAATATTTCTAGCAAGACAAAGTGTTTCAAAGTTGTCTTTTGTAAATGTGTTGACCTGCACAGAATAGATCTAGAAAAAAATAAGAAGGAGAGAAAGAATTCTCATTAACCGTTATGAATAATGAATAATTTACACATGATATACTCTGTATAACTCAATGAGTTCAACTTGAGGTGAAACAAGTCACCATAGTGGTGGTCTAGAGTTATCTGGACACACACCAGTAGTTACGGGAATGAACTGCCAACTATTCTAGTCTCTCAGGCAGTTACGGGAGTGAATTGCCACCTAGTTGAGTTAACTAGTCAACTAGTCTTCAATTAACTAACTGAACATAAAGTAGTGAGGAGTTAACTCAAATAATCAAGGCTAATGTGCCACTTTGGTGATGATACCAAGGAAAGGTCGAATTAGCATGGTGATGATCCCAATGTTGTATGGTGATGATCCCAATGCAACATCTAAACTCAACTCAGCTAGTCAAACTGAAGTGTGAACTGAAAGAGAATATTCTCCAAGTGGAATATTCTCTCCTAAAATATAGGAGACTAGATAATGACTAATTATGACTAATAA
>ML787057.1:43984-60357 GCA_009831015.1 Picea engelmannii
TATGACTAATAAACAAATAAAAACCTTAGGAAAAATAAATCCTAGGTGTGTGTGAAGTAACTCCAACACCCCCCCTGAACATCACTATGGTGAAAATAAAGATTGGGTCCCAGCAACGAGGCCATGTTAGGTACCCAAGTACAGAAGATACATTGAAAATAAAGTGAGGAAAGAAGGAAAACCTCATGGGGAAAACCCCCCCTCAAGATACAATGTATGTAAAAATAAGAACTACAGTTGCTAGGCAATTGTCCTTCACTCCAAGACGACCTCACAGAGAATGGAATTTCTTCTTAGTGAAGTTCTTGGTGAAAATGTATGTCATTTGTTCTACTGAAGGAAAGAACTATAAGTCGATGAACCCCTCATGTACTAAGTCCTAGATGTAGTTCATGTGGATCTCGATGTGCTTCGTCCGCTGCCTCTAAACTGGATCTCTGCAGAACTTCAAAGTTCTCTAGTTGTCACACCAAATGACGATCGACTAATGAAACTGAATGCCCAAATCAGTGAAGAAATGTTGTAGCCACATAACCTAAATGGTTATGTTAACTACCCCTCTTTACTCTGCCTCAGTTGAAGATAGAGAAATGGAAGCTTGCTTCTTGCTCGACCAATAGATAGGCTCAGAAACAAGACTGAGTGAGTAACCAAATGTGGACTTGCGATCAATGCTATCACCATCCCAGTCAGAATCAGTAAAACCAATGAGATCTAATGTAGAGTCTGTTGCATAATGAATCCCAAAGGTGATGGTTCCCTGTACATATCGAAGGATACACTTTCCAGCTTTCCAATGTAGCTCATTCGGCTCCTACATGAACCTGGAATTTGCACCAACTGCATATGAGAGGTCTAGTATGGAGTGTGTAAGATACAAAAATCTCCCCACTAGTTGTCTTTATAGTGTGTTGTCAACCAGTGGAGTCTCCTCGCCATCCTCAAGTTTGAATCCTGATAGGAAAGGAGTCCGAGCAGACTTGCAGTCTATCATGTGAAATCTTTCAAGGAGATCTCGTGCATACTTGGATTGAGATAGTTTGATGCCTAATGCATCCTGACTAATCTCAAGTCCAAGGAAGAAGTGTAATGGACCCATGTCCATTATCAAAAAAATATCATGAAGAATCCTCTTGACTGCAGCAATCGTTGAAGTCGAGCAACCAGTGATCAGTAAATCATCAACATACAAAACTAAAAGTATAATTGAATCAGTCGTCTTGAGCATGTATACATTCAGGTCTTATTTACAATGTACAACGTTCTATGACAACAGGTAGGAGTCCATCTTGGCATACCATGCCCTCAGAGCCAACTTGAGGACATAAAGTGACTTGTTTAGTCGAAAAACCAAAGATGAGTCCTGCATAAATCCCTGGGGCTGCTCCATGTAGATCTCCTTAGAGAGATCACCATGAAGAAATGAATTATTCACGTCCATATGATGGGTTTCCCATCCCTTGGTTGCTACAATGGAAAGTGACAATCAAATGGAATCCATCTTCGCTACTGGAGCGAAGGTCTCATCATAGTCAATACCATGAACCTGCTGAAAGCCTTTGGCGACAAGCCTGGATTTGTATCTGTTGATTTGTCCATCCGCTGGACTCTTGGTCCTATAGATCCATCTACATCTGACAAGTTTCCTCCCAGAAGGAAGGGGAACTAGATCCCAAGTATCTTTCTCGAGGAGGGAGTTGTACTCCTCCTGCATGGCGGATTCCCAAAAGGGATTTCTAGTAGCCTCGCCATAAGACTGTGGATCTGAAGACTGAACCAAGAAAAGATGTCTAGAAAGAAATGGTTTAGTGGCAGTGAGTGCAATAGGAGACTCCTCAAAATCATATCGAGTCCTCCTAGTATCAACTGGATCACCAACGATATCCCCTGCATCCTGAAGAGTAGTCTATGCCCACTTGGGCCTCTTCTCTAGCTCTGCAACTGCATCTAGATGCTCTGACTCTACAACTGACTGTACTGACTCTGAATCTAAATCTGAATCCTCTGAATCAAAACTCTTGTCTGAAGAAGAGTCGGCATGTGCGTGCTCATCATCTCGGACAGGTGGAAGAGTAAAGGTGTCTACATGCGGTTGTGAGGTACATGCGAGACACTTTCCTCGAATTGGACACTACACTCAATGATGACTCGGTCCGAGGAAAGATCAATAAGTTTATATCCCTTCACATCGTTAGGGTATCCAACAAAAATTCACTCAGTGCTCTGTGGATCAAGTGCCTTCCTCTTTTCAGAGGGAATGCGGGTCCATGCACAAGAACCAAAAATGCGAAAGTGGGTCACTTCCGGTTTGAGGCCACTCCAAACCTCGTAGGGGCTATTATCCTTGATAGATATATGGGGAGATTTGTTTTGGATGTATTTTACACAGTTAAGTGCTTCATCCCATAGTCTCTGTGGCAATGAATTTGCATGCAACATGCAAGATGCCATCTCCTTTAGAGATCGGTTTTTCCTCTTAACAACTCCATTTTGCTGCGAAGTGTAGGGAATTGTATGCTGCAACTGAATCCCTGCCTCATGGAAAAGATTGTGGATCTCAGGATTCACATACTCTCCCCCGTTATCAGTTCATAAGACTTTGATCTTCTTTCCGGACTGTGTCTCAACCAAATCTTTGAAATCTTTGAGGTGTTGAAAGACCTCAGATTTTTGCCTGAGAAAGTAGATCCATGTAAAATGTGAGAAATCATCAACAAAAATGAGAACAAACCTCCCTTTTCTAATCGATGGATGCAGAAAAGGACCCATGAGGTCACTGTGGATCAGATCTAAAGGTGTGGAAGCTCGCTGAGACTTTCCCTTGTCAAATTTCTCTTGAGGGTGTTTTCCGAGAACACATCCCTCACATACTCCCTTGGAGAAATGGATGTCTCGTAGACCATCAACTAATTTGTGCTTGCTAAGTTGTTGCATGTATCTGAAATTCAAATGTCCAAACCTTTCATGCCATATTCTACTACTTTCATCAACATGAGTAAGCAGTAAAGCAGAATCAGGTTCAATGAATTCAGAAAATGTATACAATCTAGACTAATGATTTACCTCATCGATAACAACCTTGGAGTTGGTTTGCATGTTGTATATGTCCATAGAATTTGTCATGAATACTACTTTCTTTCTGGTGCTAGAATTCGTCATCTAATACATGGAGAGAAGGTTGACAGAAAGCTTGGGAACATGTAGCACGTTTTCAAGACTTCCATTGGTGAGTTCAATCCTTCCTTTGTCGATGACTTTGACAGAAGAGTTGTCCCCCATCAGAATAGGATGACCTTTGCATGCATCCAAAAAAGAATAGACTACTTTTGAGGCAACCATGTGATGTTATGCTCATGAATCTATGATCCAAGCATCGGGAGAGGAGTTGATTGCAATCAAGGCATGGCTAGAATTTCCTTTCTTGGAATTCAGATCTTCTGGCTTCTTCTTCTTTGCACCCTCGGGGATGCGATATCCAAGGTTGTTTTGCTGAAGTATCTGAGACATCAGATCTATTTTTTTTTGCATGCATGTAGATTCCGAATGGAATCCTTTGTGACCGTATGTGCATTTCTCTCCTTTTCTTCCATTTTCTCCTTTGGATCTGGAGGCATCGGTGAAGGGTTTTGTGTACCCTTCCTTCTTCATATGTGCATGAGATTTCTGCTTATCTTTGTCTTTAGATTTCTGATATTTGTGACTACCATCATTCACAGTGAGTGCATGCGCCCTTGGGCCTTTGATTGCACCCATGTTGATGAGCTTGGTTTTCTCTTGTGTCAGGGATTCAAAAAAGTCCTCAAGAGAAGGCATCTTCCAGGTGGCTCCAGAGGAGAATCTGATAGTATGGAATTTGGATACGAATTCTGAGAATTCAGGAGCAAGCTTGGAGATAATGGTGAGAACCATTTGTTTTTCCTCCTTTGATTTATCAACCCTGCAAGCTTTGAGTTGCGACAGTAAATCCTTCAATTTTGTAAAGAAATCTTGGATATTCTCGAAGCTTTTTGGATCCAATGTGAGAAGCTCCACCTCCAGCATGTATCCCCTCATATCATCCTATTTTCCAAAGATCCCTTCCAAAATGGTCCAGGCTTCATTGGGAGACTTACGGGAAGATATATGAAAAAGGAGATTGGGAGAAATAAGACTACAAATTGTTCTGAGTGACTCATCCATGCGATTTAAGTACTTGTATTTTTCTATGGCTGATGTCGGCTCTGTATCTATATTCATGGTTAATCTATACAACCCTTTATATCAGAGATATTTTCTCCTTCCATGCAAAATAGTTGTAAGGTGTAAGAATAAATTCTTTTTGGATTTCCATCTTTCCACTGTCTTCAATCTTTTGTACCTGCAATAACATTTTGGTGTATCTTTTTCTTAGCAGTTTGTCAGCTCTGATACCATGTAAATGTGTTGACCTGCACAGAATAGATCTAGCTAAACAATGATACACACATTTGCAGAGAGAATTGGAAAAAAAAAGAAGGAGAGAAAGAATTATCATTAACCGTTATGAATAATGAATAATTTACACATGATATACTCTGTATAACTCAATGAGTTCAACTTGAGGTGAACCAAGTCACCATAGTGGTGGTATAGAGTGATATGGACACACACCAATAGTTACGAGAGTGAACTGCCACCTATTCTAGTCTCTCAGGCAGTTACGGGAGTGAACTGCCATCAAGTTGAGTTAACTAGTCAACTAGTCTTCAGTTAACTGACTGAACAAAAAGTAGTGAGGAGTTAGCTCAAGGAATCAAGGCTAATGTGCCACTTTGGTGATGATACCAAGGCAAGGTCAAATTAGCATGGTGATGATCCCAATGTTGTATGGTGATGATCCCAATGCAACATATAAACTCAACTCAACTAGTCAAACTGAAGTGTGAACTGAAAGAGAATATTCTCCAGGTGGAATATTCTCTCCTAAAATATACGAGACTAGATAATGACTAATTATGACTAATAAAAAAATAAAAACCTTAGGAAAAAGAAATCATAGGTGTGTGTGAAATCAATAATGTTTCAATTTGGATTCCTAATAGCGTGTACAGTCAAATTTTAGCGGTGTATTCAGTGTTCAGTATCTAGTTGAGAGCAGTGTGCAAATTTTGGTTTTCAGCAGACACTGGTGACAGGATGGAGCAGGGTACACACACATGTTTCAGGAGCATCCCAATGAATCAGGAACATGGTCTATTTTTCTTTGCTACCTCACAGGGAGGATAACATCCCCAATAGGAGACTATGTTATCACCTACTAATTTGTATTAATTTTTCCCAAAACGTCTTGTCCATGTGCTATTTTTCCACTCATATTTTCAATTTTTTTCACCAGCTCTGTCAAGCTCCCATCACCTAAATCCTTCACTCAATTGATCATCCAAAATAGTCATGTCCTCCATGAGTCAAAAATTTGGCGAATATCCCAAACCTGTACCTAGCCTTAACGCTTATCTAAATCCCTTAGTTCGATCACTTCATTAACTTTTGCCCTTATTTTCATATTCCCATTGAAAAAAAAAGGTCATTTTATTAAGTACCCTTATCCTATCCAAAAAGTCATGTGTTAAGCCCCATATGCCCAAAGTCCTTAGAAAATAGAAAAAGGGTTTATTATTATTAATATAAATATTTTTATATTAAAATATTTATATTAATATTTAATCCAATATTTAATTTATGGAATCACGTCAAATCATGGGCACAAATCTCAATTTATAATGTGGAAAAGTCAAAGGTTGGATGGAGGGCGCACATACATATCGGGGATTTAAATAGTGAGGAGGTTAATTATGTGAAGGCGGGCCAGGGAATATCGTGGTTTCTTTCGTGGAAACGTGTTTTTATGTGGAGCGTATCGGGGGTAAAAGAAGATTGGATTAAACCACTCCAACCCAAGCCTGATGTAATAAATGCACCATTTATCAGATGTTTAATGTGCGACATTTTTTCAGGAGTGCATTTCAACAAAAATGCCTCCTCATGGTGAAAAGATTTTACAGAGGCAAGATTCAAGTTTTACAAATTAAACAAATTAATGTTTATTTACATGAAAAAGATTTAAATGGGAAGATGCACGTGAACAAAGACTTGGATAATTCTTTATCCAAATATGTACAGGAGTAAAAGAAGAAGATAAAATGTATTTTACCAAAGACGGTAAATTGGAAAAAACACACAGTAAATGTTTTTTCACAGTGAAACCGTAAATTGGAAAAACATAACAAAGTAAATGTTTTTCATGTGAAATGGTAACAGTAAATGTTTTTTATAGTGAAATGGTGAATTGGGTAAAACAAAACATAGTTTTAAAAGAACCACGCGCATGAATTAAATTATGGAAATTTAATTCTACAGGATAGAAAATATTTGGGAATTTTTTTTATTTCAAATATATTATTCCCAAATGTTTAATGAGAATATGGATAAATGAAATTATATTTGAAAGAGTATGAGTGACATTTCAAAGAGAACATGGCAAAGGAAGGAGCTAGAGCGTCAGAGGAATCTGCAGGGATCATGAAATATTTTTTCTGAAAACTGTCATTTGTAATCATTGTAGAAGCTGAAACGTTTCATTTCAGTTATTGTAACCGGTTTCACATTGAAGGAATTCGAATTGTATAAGTGTTAGAGTTTTTGAGTGTATTAGTGATGGGTAGAAGTGCAAGGAAACAATTTTGGTGGTTCTGGACTCTATTGTGATTTTTCTGGGACTGAATTGAATACATATGCAGAAGCATTTTGAACTGTTTATGAAACAATTATAATGGCTATGATCTGAGTTTTGTTTTCCTTCATTGTTTGTATTTTTAGTATTATTTAATTCCATTTACATTTTCGTTTGTTTAAATTCGATAGTTAAAATCCCAGAATTCATCCCTTGATTCTCTCGGCTAAAACAATTTAAACTGTGTGTATTTCTTCCTAACTAATTCAGAATTAATTTTATTAATTCTCTGTTGCAGTTACTTGTTTTTCCCCTTTCCTCTTACACTCTCCAAATATTATTTACAACTCATATTCATTGCCTCATTTAGCCTTTATCCTCTACAGAGTTCTACTGGCCAGTCAATGTTTTCATTGATTTTCATAATTTTGACTCCATAGCCCTAAGTGTCCCTCCTCTTCTTGGCCAACAACTTTATAAAAAGCCCCCAAAAAAAACCAAATATAGCCACTGATTTCCATAGATATATCAAGTGACATGAGAGATCCCTCGTTGAGTTGAGAAGACTAGTTCCCATCTCTAAAGTAGGTTGAAACTGTTACCTCAATCATTTGTCTATCCAGCCGAACAAAATTTATAGAGTGCTAACCCGTCCCTCCGCATGCCTTACCCAAGTTTCTACCAGATCGATTGGTGTTAAGAGAGGTGTCACATCAAACTGTGCTAGGAAGAATCAATAAAGAACTAAAGGTAGCGCATAAAAAAGTATGGCCCACCTTTCCTTTGCAGATTGGTGTGTTATCACTGTTAGATTTCGGCCACTCAAAGGTAGAGGTTGCATCCCTGGAAATCATTAAGCTTATTAATATTGAATTAAGGAAACATGATCCCTATAAGATCATGGTAAATCACATGGCTCATTACAATATGAAAATATACGAGCATGAAGACTCCCCACAAGATGAGATATTTCGAGGAGAAACATCTTATGAGGAAGTGTTGAGCCGATTCTGAACCCTGGCTCTAGAATAATTATGCGAGTTCTATAATTTTCAAAGACACCGAAGAAATATCTTGCCTAAAGTCTTATAGGGATGAGCCCCGACATCACCAACCACATAGGAAGTTACGACCTAGAAATTAGAAACAGGAAGTTCCAGTGGATGAGACATTTAGGAAAATTTGGAGAAAACAAGGGTTATGACACAGAAAGAAAATACTGCATCATCAAATCCACTATATGATCAAACTAAATCTCAAGCTGAAGCTTTGATAAAAAAGGGTGAAAATAAATAACTATCCACACCAAACAAATTGGATACAAACAATGCAGGGCAACATCCATCCGTCGAGATAGGCAGCCCTATCAAATCATTCACACCTTTATAGTCCTATGGGGGGAACCTGAATACCAAAGTCATTTTTATAGAGGATCCGACTCCTATATCGGTTGAAGAAATTCCCTCTTCCGACTTCTTCTAAAGAAAGAATAGGAGGGTTGTGGTAAAAGAGAAATTCACCAAACGGAGGGTCAAACTGTCAAGAGACACAGAGTGCTATATGATGGTCAGGCCTTAGAGGAGGTGAAATTTGTTATGGAAGTGGTAGGCACATTGGGATATTTTTCCATAGTAAATCAATGTTCAGTTGGGAGTTTAGAAAAATAACTGAAGCAGAAGGATATGTTGGTGAAATAGTTGCAAAACCAAATAAAGACTATGGAATGGAGTGTCAGAAATGAGATGAATAAAGTTTTTGAGCAAATCAGAGCTTATGACAAATAGGAAATCCAACAACTCAAAATAAGTCTTGATGAAATGCATAAAAATTCAGGCAAGTAGAGAACTAGCCATTAAATACAAAGAGTTGGTTAAACAACTACAGTCTAAAGTAAAATTGAATGAGAACACAGCAGTGGATATGGATATTTTCCAAGCCCAGGCATTGGAGGTGCACAATAAGATGGAATCAACCCAGCAAAACCTTTTGACTAAAGTATAAGTTGTTCAAAACTATTATCGAGCGGCAGACCATTCTTTAAATAACATTCACCTAAAGGAGAGAGAGGCCATTGCAACTCGAGTTACATTCCAGGAGGTCATTTTATCAACATCAAAGGATGTAGTAGCCAGGGCCACTAGATTGTCTCTTTCAGAGAAAACTTGAGGCAATATAATATTGAAAACCTAAGAGGCCAATTTAGTTGAAAGTAAAAGGTTAGCCTGGGAAGTGAAGAAATCTTGTGAAGAGGCATGTTCCTCACTCGACAAAGAGTCACTGGAAATTGAAATAGACAGTATCTTTGAATCCCTAGGGAAAATTGATATTGTAAAGAATCAACTTCATTCCAAGACAAGCATGGAAGAAGCCCGAGCCACAATCCTGCAATTGAAACAAATTGACATTATCCAGATTAATAAGTGGATAGTCAATCCTATTCTGCGACTACAATCTATATCTTTAGAATATAGGAGAATGGAATATAGGATTCTTCACATAGAAAATAAGTTATATACTTTTGAGGTGAATGACACAACTGAGCCTTCTAGGTTGGTGGTGCAGTTCGTAGGCAGACGTGTTCAGTGTGTAGAGCAAGGAAAAGCCTGCACATATGGGAACAAATGAGACAACGTGTGCATACCATTCACACAGGTCATGATTAGAGGCCATCTTTTTCTGAGCTAGAGGACAATAAGAAGAAATGTCTCTGCCAACAGGCGAAGAGACAGAAAAGATGCAAATGAAACTATTCAAATTTCACATATTGTAATATTTATTGTTTTTGAATTATGAGAATGCCAATCACCTAAGGTTGATATCATTTTTGTATAAATGCATAGTTTGAATACTTAACACAAGTTGCTTCTTGCTTAATGTAATAGAGATAAATCTCCTTTTGTGATAATTAATACAAGTGTAGACAAGGATTCCAATTTTTGTGCAGTTTGAGTTATAGTTTCCTCTTGTATTCCATATTTCTAGTTTTCATTATGTTATTCCATGATAATTGAGTTATTGCAATTTAGTACCACTAATACTGTAGTCACATTTTATCAGTTGTTTGATAAGAAAACAGTTTTTCCTCTGTATTTTCTATAAGTAAATACAAGACCTGTGAGCTACTTGGATCACTGTATCTCATATATTTTCAAGGGTGGATTCTTTAAATCTATTCTACTGTGAACAAGGTAAGATTCATATTGCATTGATGCCTCATTTTGTTTAATAGTTTTGTAAGTTTCGCTCACATCATTTGATTTTATAAATCGACTCGAACGACAAATTACAACCTCTGTCCTATTCTGTCATTATTTTCATTTGAGGATTAATTCTTATATAACTAACGGAAGAAAAAGAACCTTTCAAAACTTTCCTTTATATTTATGATTCCTTGACATTACCTTTTTGAGCCTTAAGTGTAATATCAGGAACAACATATTTTTGGCGTCGTTGCCGAGGACGGAGAAATGAAGCTATTTTTCCCTGGGAGAACGACATGGTAAGTTTCTCTCTTTGATAGCGAAAAAAGATTGAATGAATTAATAAGGATAATTTTATTTTTCACTTGGAGACTCCACTATAGATAAATTGGCATTTGGTAGAAAGAATATTAGGAAGAACTCAAACGAACAACAGACTACACTCGTATCTGATCCTGAAAAGTTGTTAAAACCCAAGGGATACCTCAAGTATACTACCTCATCTTCAGGTAAGAAGTACCAACCCAAGATAACTCAAGTCAATAATAAGATTCAAGTTGAAATATCAACTCTTGAAGAAATTTTTGAACAAACATTTTCTACGGAGGCCTCAACTAGAGAAACCACAATAAAGATTACGATTGACCTGTCTGATACTCAGAATGGTCTGAATAAATGATCCTCTTTTATACCTACTATCCTAACTTTTATTTTTACCCCATCCTCACCCAAAACCAAGGTTTTTGTTCTCAAAAATACCGAGGAGCGCACCTTATACCCTGATTCGTCCCCTACTAGTTCACCTATATATACATCTTGTAAGTCTGAAGAAGCCAATCCATGTTTCTTGTTCCCTCCTCTTCTATACTTCACACCTTATAATGATCAGTTTCCAGTTTTTTCTCCACTATAGCCTGAGGAAGTTGAACAATCATTGTTTCAATCCCTCGAAGTTTACGAAAACCCTCTCTTTAATTCCCGAAGTTCATCCCCTCAACATCAAATGGTTGTTATTGGAGGAGGTGGCGCCGGAGGCGGTGCTAGAGGAGGAGGTGATCAAGGACCACCACCTCCACCTCCTAGAATTTTTTCCAAAGTGGCAGCTAGATATGCTCCTTTATTTCTACCCCCTGTACTTCATGATTTACCAGAAAATTATATGAAGAACTTACCAAAATTTACGGGAGAAGGGGATTTAACTGCTATAGAGCACATAAATGTTTTTGACCAATTCTCTGATATCCTCAGCATTGAGCATGAGGATGTTTGTTCGAGAATTTTGGTGAAAAATTTTGAAGGACAAGTAAGACTCTAGTTTCGAGGGCTCCCAGTAGGTTCTATAGCATCCTACGATGCACTAGAAAATGCCTTTTTAAGGCAGTGGGGAGAGAAGAAATATCACTTGTACTATATGATGAAATTTGGGTCTCTAAGGAAAATGACTTCTGAGTCAGTCCTAGAATTCACCCAGAGGTTTAATAATCTCTATCATAAGATCCCAGCAAAATTCAAACCCTCACAGCCCGCAGCTAAGGTGACTTTCGTAGGAGCTTTCGAGCCCGATTTTTCCCTACTTTTGAGGGAAATAAGATTTGTTGACCTCACAAGAATGCAGGACGATGCCATCAAAATTGAGTTGGACAAGATGGCATAGGGTAAAATAAAAGAAAAGGTTGAGACGGGAACCAAAGAAACTATACGCTTCAGGGAACAAGTTGGAACTTCTGGATCTGGGAGGTCCGTTGAGGACAAAATGGATGACATGGCTAAGATAATCAAAGATTTATCAAAATAAATCTCAAAAATGGAACTAGACCAATATAAACATGATCCTTTTGCTAGGAGAGATTTAAAAAGGAATCCCAATCCCCAAATCCAACAGAGACCAACAAAAAACGAGGATCATAAAATCAAAGATCCTTTTAAAATAGAAACATTTATGCAAAGTGATGATATGCAAGACTATGAGGGGTTATATGAAGATATAAACAATCTCAGTGATGACGACTGAGAACCTCACCTAACCAGAAAGGATTACGAAAGATATTTAGACCAAGAACCCCTGTTCGAAAATGAGGAAAGTATAAATAATCTAGGAGAATCTGATTATCAAGGAATTGTCGATTCTATAATGGTCGAGCTTCAACAGAAATATAATTTAAGGCCTAGAGATAAAAATTCTACAACTTCCCCACCGAAGAAGATCTTGTCTAGAAGTAAAACGAATGAGGTAGCTCAACCATCCACTGAAGTGCAAGCTGCCAAAACAAAAACAGTTGAAACACAAGATGCCAAAACAAGCATAGCCGAAACAAAAGAAACACATACTAATAGGCTGGAAATAAGAGAAACAAAGATCCCAATGAGAGAGGCTGAAAAGACGATTGGAAGTTTCAATATGGAAAATAAATTAATAAAATCAAAATTCATGTGCTCCTGGTCAAATTAGCAAAAAATCTAATGTATAGAAAGAAAATTGCCAAGATGATAAAATTATCAAATGTTGAAAGTCATGCATATGTTATTAATCTAGAATATGACAGACCTACCATAATGTTTGGTATGCATATCAAAAATACTAAATACCCTGTTGCTCCTTTTTATATTATTTTGATTGTGCATGATCACCTACTCCATAATTGTATGTTGATTTATGGAGCCTCCCACAACTTAATGCCCAAAGTTATTATGGAAAAATTGGGTCTTGAGGTTACTAGACCATACCGAGATCTATATTCCTTTGATTCAAGAAAGGTTAAGTGCCTCGGTATGATTAAAGATTTTTTGGTTAATCTTGTAGAGATCCCTGTGAAGAGCATTCTCATGGATGTAGTCATTGTTGATGTTCCTGCGAAGTATGGCATGTTGTTATCCAGGTCTTGGGGTGCCAAAATTGGAGGATCACTTCAATTGGACATGGTGTATGGTACGATCCCAATTTTTGGTGGACAGTTCACCTGTCTATACAAAGAGACAATATTGGCATATACCGTAAGTGACCTACAGAACCCAAATAATTATCCGGTTTATGTCGCAGATCAGGATCTAGGAAACTGTATATTATTAGTTGATGATGGTTTTCACGAATGTACAGAAGAAAACGGTACAAAAGAAGAAAACAAAAAAATAGAAAAAACAAACAAAAATGTAAATAGCATAGGGGTTTGGAAAACACATTTTGATGGTGCTTCATCTTGGGAAGGAGCATGAGATGGGGTGTTGTTTGTGGCACGCAGAGATGAATTTATCATTCCTTTATCATACAGACTACAATGGGACATTGACTATACCAATAACGTATGTGAATATGAGGCTATGGTCTTAGAATTAGAGGTTGCCCGGAAGTTGAAAATTGAGAATCTAATAGTTTACAGTGATGATGAATTAATTGTAAAACAGATAAGGCAACAATATGAAGCCAAACATCCAAGGCTAAGGTCGTACAGGAACTGTGCTTGGGATTTGATAGAAAACTTTTTATCATCGTTTAATATTCATCATATTCCCAGGGAGGATAAATAGCAAGATGACTCCCTGGTGAAAGTGACTGCTACTCTTATGCCACCTACCATATTGAAGCTAAAGTATCACATAGAAATGAAGCACATGCCTTCAACACCAAACAATGTTCAACCCTAACAGGTCTTTGAAGACGATGAGCAAATCAAGAAGTTTCTAGAAATGGTGGATGAATTTTCTAAAATGCACATCGACCAGGAAAATTAGAATGACCCTACTTGGATCATGCAAGAACATGAACATCCTGAGGAGTTCCAGGAGAAGATATCTAACCACCACATGTTGGTGTTAAAAAACAATCATATTCCTAAGGGTCTAATTCCATTATAGAGATTATTTGATCAGGACAATATACCCCTAAAGTCTACCTTGCAACCTCATCCCAAAGAGGTTGAAGATTGTGATATAGGCACTAAGGAAAACCCTAAAATGGTCAAAAAATCTAAATACCTTCCACCCGAAGTGAAAAGTAAATATGTTGAGTTACTCAAAAAGTACAAAGATGTCTTTTATTGGTCTTATGATGAACTGAAAACTTATTATTCCACTGTCATCGAACATAAAATCCCTTTGAAACCGGGCATCAAACCTCTCAGGAAGAAGCTCAAACAGATAAACCCTATACTCCTTCCTATAATAGAAAGGGAGGTAAAAAATCTCCTTGACACAAATATTATTGTTCCACTCAGGTATTCCAACTAGGTAGCTAACTTATTTCTAGTCAGGAAAAAGAACGGTGAAATCAGACTCTGCGTGGATTTCAGGAACCTAAACAGATCATCCATTAAAGACAATTATCCACTCCCTAAAATGGATCACGTCCTAGAAAAAGTGGTTGGGGATAGCCGAATTTCTATGATTGATGGCTTTTTAGGTTACAATCAAATTGCGGTCCACGAAGATGACAAAGAAAAAACCATGTTTACCACTCCACGGGGTACTTTCATGTACAATAAAATGCCATTTGGTATGATGAATGCAGGGGCCACCTTTCAAAAAGCAATGGACATAGCCTTTGTCAGTGAGAGAGACAAGTTTTTCATTATCTATCTCGATGATTTAACTATTTTTTCTAACACAAATGTAGAGAACTTGGTACACCTCAAACAAACGTTCGAGAAATCTAGAAAATTTGGTTTGTCACTCAACCCTAAGAAATCCCATTTTGCAATGCAAGAGGGTAAACCTTAGGCCATATAGTATCTAGGGAAGAAATCAAAATCGATCCAAAAAGGGTTGAAGCTATAGATACAATCAATATTCCTAGAAACAGAAAGGAAATTCAGTCTCTTTGAGAAAAAATATTTTTTTTAAGAAGATTCATTCCAAATTTCACTGAAATTGTTAAATTTATTACAGATATGCTGAAAAAAGACAACGAGGTCAAATGGACAACTGAAGCTAAAGAATATTTTGAACACATCAAGAAGGTAATAGGAGAATCACTGGTGTTGGCCAGCCCATACTACATGAAAGAGTTCTTGATCTTTTCATTCGCAGTTGTGCTCTTACAAAAGAACGATGAAGGTTTCGAGCAGTCGATAGCATTTTTTAGTAAAAGTATCAAAGACGCCAAGTTGAAATATGATATATTGGAAAAACATGCATACGGTATGGTGAAGGCCCTCAAATATTTCAAGACTTACGCGCTGCATTCCAAAATAATTGCATATGTACCAACCAGCTTTGTTAAAGACATATTGGTTCAACCTGATAGTGATAGAAGAAGGGGTTGATGGCTAGCCAAGATTCAGGAATTCGATCTTGAGGTAAAACCAACTAAACCCGTCAAAGTTTAAGGCCTAGCTAAGATATTATCCAAATCGAATTCCATAGCACTTGGGATAAATCATCTGCAATCTTATGGATACCTTCTAGATATAGAAGAATTTGATGATCAGACAACTGCAACCAAGATCCAACAAAACTTTTCCACCTCTTCTTGGTATGGTGACATAGTTTCATACCTCCTGACTCTTTAGTGCCCAAGTGATATGAATCCTTCTAAGGAGAGAACGTTGAGGTTGCACGAGGTAAAATATTGTATCAATGACAGTATAGTGTATTGGAAAGATCCCCTGGGAGTTTTACCAAGATGCCTGATAGAATCCTAAAGAAAGAATGTTATAAATGAGTTTCATGAAGGGGTGTGTGGAGGACACCACGCCTGGAGGGAAACAACCTATAAAATCCTGAGAGTTGGATACTATTGGCTGAAGTTATTTACAAACGTGAATACTAAAGTCAGAGCCTGTAATTCTTGTCAATTATTCTCAGGTAAACAAAAGCTTCCCACACTACCCTTGACCCCAGTCAAGACAGAAGCTCCATTTCAACAATGGGGTTTGGATTTTATCGGAGAAATCCATCCATACTCTAGTGCAAAACATAAATGGATTCTAACTGCTAGAGATTATTTTAATAAATGGGTAGAGGCCATTCCAACATGAAATGCTATAGATTCAGTGGTGATAAATTTCTTAGAAGAAAACATTTTATCAAGATTCACATGTCCCTAGAAGATAGTCACGGATAATGCCCAAGCTTTCAAATCCATGGCGATGGTGAGTTTTTGTCAAAAGTACAAAATCATACTAGGGAATTCCACAACCTACTATCCTTAGGGAAATATATTAGTTGAGTCATCGAATAAGAGCCTAATCACTATAATAAACAATGTGCTGACTGAAAACAAGAAATCCTAGCATGTTCATTTGAAGTACGCTTTGTGGGAAAATCGCATTGGCACTAAGAAATCAATCGGAATGTCACCTTTCCAAATGGTATACGACACTGACGTGGTCCTCCCCATAATATCTCTCTTCCTGTAACACCATGTTTCCCCCAGAATGTAAAAATAACTATACTGGCCAAGAACTATGGCAAACTCAAAGATGTGAATGTGTGATTTGAATGGAACTTAGTAAATGGTCCATGAATGTAAATTATATTATGAATATATATAT
>ML787057.1:62770-78048 GCA_009831015.1 Picea engelmannii
TGTATGTATGTATGTATGTATGTATGTATGTATGTATGTATGTATGTATGTATGTATGTATGTAAGTTTCGGAGTTTTTCGCTCCCGGGAAACCTAAGTGCGAAACTTCCTGTCGTCACATATCCTGAAATCCCGGTATGATAAATCCCGAAGGGTAGAGTACCAGGGCTTAATCCGAGTTGTTTTTAATCTCGTTAAGCGGTTAGATATGTTTCGAGTTTCGGCCCTTCGAAGGACAAGAGAAAAAAGGGAAATACAAGCATCGTGATTTCCCGAATCGCGAAAGCCGATGAGCACCTCTCCGATAAGGCTTGTGGTCATAGCTGTCAATCATATGAGGGCTTTAAAAAGGAAAGGAGGGTCTGCGATAGGCTCCTTATAATTTAAAAAATGAAAGAAAGCCAAATATTTTCTAGCCCCGTGGTGGGTGTGTTACACTTCCCTTGATGAAGATTTGGCAAGACATGAAGGAAGAGCCAAATGATGTTACCAGAAGAATCAACCAGCTAGTTGAATTCCAACAAAATAGGGTTGAGGTGGATGAGAAACTTCAAAGATATAAAGATAATATGAAAACCTTGTTTGATAAAAAATATAAAGATAGGGAATTCCTTCCTGAAGACCTAGTTTTGAAATGGGATGATAGGAAAGAAAACGTTGGAAAGCATGGCAAGTTTGACCACATCTGGTGTGGGCCTTTTAGGGTCATAGCTTCTGAGGGAAAGAATTCATTCTTATTATAAAATATCAATGGGGAAATCCTTAATGCCCCTATCAATGGGCGCTATCTGAAGCACTTCATGCAATAATTAGATCCCAAATCACCATTGTATATACCGATTTGATTTTCTTATTTTGATTTACAGTTTTTCGCTTCTTTGGTAAGTTTTTACTTTTACTATAGATAAGACAAGTTTTGTTGATTTCATAAAAAACAGAAATATAAAAACAAGACATACCTTTCCTTTTCTACAAAGGTTCTGACATTTCTCATTTTTATTTTAAGATAGAACACTTATCGATAGTCGATGGATAAAGATGTATCAGAAATCAACAATCATGTTTCAGAACAATTAGTTTTCTCACGAAACAGGTGATAGATTAATAATGGTTTTTTCTTGAAAATACAAATGAAATCCAAGGTATGAAATTCTATGATCATTGTTGTTCAAACCAAGATGCTAAAATAATTCTTATAAATTGTAAAAATGTTCATCTGATCAAAGATTAGAAAAAATCCAAAATTCTGAGTCTCTGAATCAAATGAAAATAATACGAAATAAAAAAGAAAAGAAAATAAGAATAGAAGAAGATCGCTAATCAAGAAGTAGGTTTGAGTGGAAATAAGATTCCTTTAAAAATCTATGACTTTCATTCTATCCCCATCTATCATCTCTGAAATCTTTTATTCTATCTTGATTTTTCACTACCTGACCTTAAATCTCCACAGGAAGACAGAGTTCGCCTTGACTTGGGCAACCTAAAAAACTAGACCTTCAAAACGAGAGTAGGCGAAAATTTTATGATTCCTCTAGTTTTAACTAAGAGAAATTATGTCTAGGATAATCCCAGCTACTTTAGCCCTTCTATCATGTTTTAAACTGATTTGAATCGCTCAAGGAAAGTCCCTAGAAATTAAAATCTCCCCGTGATAACTTCCCTGTAGGCAAAGATGTTTTGAAGGTTAGGAGAGGATTAGCCCAGAGTAAATCAAAGTGAGTTGACAGACCTTCACTGCTAAATTATAAACAAATATCATCCCTTGTATGATATATACAAATTGATTTCCCCCACTTCAAAAATATTAAAAAAATAAGATGGATGGTGAAAGGAAATTCATAATTTGATTGCCCCCATCTAGTCCAAGACAAATGGTGAAAGAAATTTGAAATTCAAATGCCCCCATTTTTTCCAAAAGAGATGATGAAAGTGAATTCATTTAAATGATTTCCCTCATCTCAACAAAGTGTAAATTGAAGTGGTGAAAGGAAATTCAATGGGAAATGTATATAACTTCACCAGGGTACTAAACAAGCTCGCTGGCAGTGAAGCAATGTCTATGATATTTTCAAGGTTGTTATACATGTATATAATGTACTCCGGTAGATAGTTATCTTTTTGACATGATCTACATTCTAAAACAACAAGGGACCCCCCCCCCCCCCCCGTCAAACTAAATCGTCAATTTTACTCTACCTTGACGTGAACAAAATCGACCATAGTCTGATTGCTCGATTAAAGTTGTTTTGATTATCTTAAACAAACCCGAAATTAGTTTTAGGAAAAAGAAAGCTATAAATAGCCTAAACTCGAGATTGGTGAACAATCAAGTTTTTGAAAGTTTTCTAAGATACGGCCGACATCTAATATCCTTATGTTTGTTTTCTCAAAGGTGTTTCCCATAAACCCAATGATGACTCCATTAACCCAATAAACGAACTTGGTCTGCAGTTCTTCCATGCCTCGTAGGGAGACGTGATCCCCAGATGGAGCCTATGTTGGAACACTTTTAAAATAATAAGTCTGAAACATTACCCTATTTCTTTTTACTTCATCTCAAAATCGAACTTCAATAATAAACCATTTTTGTCTTCTATCATTTACGAGTACACAAGGTCCACCATCGATCCAACTCTCTCATTGATCAAACGATCCCTCTTTCTCAAATGTTTTGGAGCTGCCTAAATATTAAAAAGTTCAAGCCTCTAGAGACTTACTTCAGAGTTTCATATTTCAGATTTTCCCGCTTTGGGCATTCCACTGTATAGCAACTGCAAAATCTCGATATCCGAAAAGTGTTCAAAAGGTCTTAGTCATCATACACGTCTACCTTCCTAAGATTTGACACATCATTACGAGTAGTGGAATGTCGAAACATCCATAAAGTTGTTTTGCCAACACCCGAAGCACATAGATAACAAAAATCTAAACTCATGTTAAACAAGTTAATCTCGATTAATACTTAATTAAGTAATTTCTCACTTTCAAAGTTCGAATATTTTCCATCCACTACACTCAAATATCATGAAGCATGAAACCCTAAAATACTTGAAGATAAGAATGATTATTTACTGGATAAAATATGATTAAAATTAATTAATCACTTCACGATTTTGTGTTTTGGGGATCCTGGATTGAGCAACTACCAAAATCCTAAGGTCCAAAAATCCAAAGAAACACTTAATGATAAATGCGATTATATAATGCATTAATGAGGATTATCTTGTGATTGATTTTTCGTTGAATCGTAGCTTGGGTAAATTCAAATGTTATTTGTCAAAACTTCTAATCGCGAACCACCAGACATTAATGAAATTAATAATCGATCTACACCAATCATTTCAAATAAGATCTCCAACCACCGCCTAAATATTTTCATTAAGGAAAGTCAATGCATCGTCAGTAAAGTATTTGTAACTCAACTCATTTAGGGAAAAAGGATATTGAAGTTTCAATTTCATTTGTGTTTTCACAGAAAAGCAAGCTTGAGCAAGATAAGAAGATTGTGCATTCCGTGTAACAAGTAACAAAGTTTTGAACTCGTGATATCATGGCTCCATGGAAAATAGCTAAAGTGTTTAGTGAAAGAACAAACCTAAAAACAGACATATTCTCAAACACGTCTCCTAGAACCATAAACACCGTGAAAACCTGGATGCAGGTATTCGATATTCTACAATATGAAATATCAACTTCCCAGATGATTCAAGTGACGAGGTGACTGAAACCCAAGCTAGGAGATACAAACATGTTGCTCAATCAGAGCTGCATGAAATAGCAACATGACCTAGGCTTATGCCTTATAATGATATGATTTGTTGGGCATTGGAGAATGTTGACCTCTCGACCAGGAGTATCTACAATTCACAAAGGGTTGCAGTTAGTTCTTTCCAACCAGAGCATTTCCAGGTGATGTAAAAATTATCCCTAGTTCCCAATTACATTTATAATACCACCTTATTAGTGGACTTCCACAAAAAAGAATGTGCTCAATATGGAAATAACTTACCTGACTTGATCAAGGATTGGTGTTCACATCCTAAGAAATTTAGAGAAAAAACCCATGTCGTATATGATGTTTCCTCATTAGAGCCTCACATGATGTATGTATCCATGATGTTATGTCGGATTTTTGGGAAGGAAATCATTTCTTATTACCATGGGTGCCAACCATGCATACGGTAGCAAAGGAGTAATCCTTTGATTGGGCCAAAATATTACCAGACAATTTGGTTAGGGAAATCACAGAATATCGACCATTGAAATCCAAAGGGAAACCACCCATTTTACATTTCTTATATTATGGATGTCGTTTGTTTCATGACACCATTTCCTTTGATGGGATGGAGCTGGACTCCGACCAACGTTGAACTAATACACTTCTATCACTCCAAGATGTGGGAGGATAAAGAAAAATATTTCTTCTATGAAATATGTAACTATGTGGTGGTGTCGATGCATATTGATATATACGGGTGCCCACCTCCCAAGATTTCCGAAAGGATAGTGACCAACCTGGGAATAATAGTAGATTGGTACATTGAAGAATATTTCTCTTATATCAGGGTTTTTTGATGTTTCATCCCTCTGCATGCCTTAACCAATTTTCTACCAAATCGATTGGTGTGCAGAGAGGTGGCACATCAAACTGTGCTAGGAGGAATTAGTAAAGAACTAAAGGAAGCGAATAAAAAAGTATGGCTCTCCTTTCCTTTGCAAATTGGTGTGTTATCACTGTTAGATTTTGGGCACTCAAAGGTAGAGGTCATGGCCCTGGAAAGAATTAAGCTTGTTAATATTGAATTCAAGAAACACAATCCAAATAATATTGTGAGAAATCACATGGCTCATTACAATATGAAAATATACGAGCATGAAGACTCCCCACAGGATGAGATATTTCGAGGAGCAAGATCTTATCAGGAAGTTTTGATCTGAGTCCGAAATCTAGATCCAGAAGAATTATTTGAATTCTATAGTTTTCAAAGACACCGAAGAAATAGTCTTCCTAAAGTCTTACAAGGAGGAGCCCCAAAATCTCCAACCACATAGGAAGTTACGACCTAGAAATTAGAAACAAGAAGTTCCACTGGATGAGACATTCAAGGAAATTTCGAGAAAACAGAGGTTATGACACAAAAAAAAAAATACCACATCATCAAATCCACCAGATGATCAAACTAAAGCTCAAGCCGAAGCTTTGATAAAAAAGGATGAAGAGAAATCATTGTCCACACCAGAAAAATTGGCTAGAAACATAGCAGGGCAACAACCATCCACCGAGATAGGCATCCCTATCAAATTGGTCACACCTTTGCAGTCTAGTGGGGGGAACCCGAATGCTGAAGTCATTTTTATAGAGGATCTCACTCCTATTTCGGTTGAAGAAATGCCCCCTTCCAACTTCTTATAAAAAAACAAGAGAAGGGTTGTGGTAAAAAGAGAAATGCACCAAAAGGAGGGTTCAAATGTAAAGAGACACGGAGTGTTATATGATGGTCAAGCCTTAGAAGAGGCGTAATTTTCTATGGAAGTGGTAGGCACATTGGGATATTTTTCCACAAAAAATCAATGTTCAGTTGGGAGTCTAGAAGTACAACTGAAGAAGAAGGATCTGTTGGTGAAACCGTTGCAAAACCAAATAAAGACTATGGAATAGAGTGTGAGAAATGAGATGAATAAAGGTTTTGAGAAGAATAGAGCACGTGACAGATAGGAAATCCAACAACTCAAAATCAGTCTTGATGAAATGAATACAAATTCACAGGCAAGTAGAGAACTGGCCATTAAACAAGAAGAGTTGGTTAAACAACTGAGATGAATAAAGGTTTTGAGAAGATTAGAGCCCGTGATAGACAGGAAATCCAACAACTCAAAATCAGTCTTGATGAAATGAATACAAATTCACAGGCAAGTAGAGAACTGGCCACTAAACAAGAAGAGTTGGTTAAACAACTGCAGTCTAAAGTAAACTTGCCTGAGAACACAACAATGGATATGGCGATTTTCCAAGCCCATGCATTGGAGGTGCACGAGAAGCTAGAATCATCCCAGCAAAACCTTTTGACTAAAGTAGAAGTTGTTCAAAACTATTATCGGGCGACAGACCATTCTTTAAATAACATTCACCCAAAGGAGAGAGAGGCCATTGCATCTCGAGTTACATTCTAGGAGGTCATTTTATAAACATCAAAGGATGTAGTATCCAGGGCCACTAGATTGTCTCTTTCAAAGAAAACGTGAGGCGATATAATACTGAAAACCTAGGAGGCCAATTTAGTTGAAAGTAAAGGGTTAGCCTGGGAAGTGAAGAAAGATTGTGAAGATGCATGTTCCTCACTCAACAAAGAGTCACTAGACATTGAAATAAATAGTATATCTGAATCCCTGGGGTAAATTGATATTGCAAAGAATCAACTTCATTCCAAGATGAGAATGGAAGAAGCCCAGACCACAATCCTACAATTGAAACAAATTGACATTATCCAGATTAACAAGTGGATAGTCAATCTTAGTCTGCGACTATAGTATATATATTTAGAATCCAGGAGAATGGAATATAGGTTGCCTCACATAGAAAAGAAGTTATATACTTTTGAGGCGAGTGACAAAACTGAGCCTTCCAGGTTGGTGGTGCAATTCGTAGGCAGATGTGTTCAGTGTGTCGAGCAAGGAAAAGCCAACACCTCTAGGAACAAATGAGACAATGTGTTCATACCATTCACACGGGTCATGATTAGAGGTTATTTGTTTATGAGCTAGAGGACAAGAAGAAGAAATGTCTCTGCCAGCAGAAAAAGAGATAGAGAAGATGAAAATGAAACTATTCAAATTTCACATATTGTAATATTTATTATTTTTAAATTATGAGAATGCCAACCGCCTAGGGTTGAGATCGTTTTTATATAAATGCATAGTTTGAAGACTTAACACAGGCTACTTCTTGCCAAATGTAATAGAGAGAACTCTCCTTTTCTGAGAATTAATACAAGTACAGACAAGGATTCCAATTTTTGTGCAGTTTGAGTTATGTTTTCCTCTTGTATTCCATATTTCTTTTTTTCCTTATGTTATCCCTTGTTAAGTGAGTGATTGCAATTTAGTACCACTACTACTGTTGTCACATTTTCTCGATTGTTTGATAAGAAAGAATTTTTTCCTCTGTATTTGCTATCAGTAAATAAAAGACCTGTGAGCTACTTGGATTACTGTATCTCATTTCCTTTCAAGGGTGCATTCTTTAAATTTATTCTACTGTGAACAAGGTAAGATTCATATTGCATTGATGCCTCATTTTTTTTAACAGTTTTGTAAGTTTCCCTCACATCATTTGATTTTATAAATCGACTTAGAAGACAAATTATGACCTTTGTCCTGTTCTGTCTTTATTTTTATTTAAGGATTAATTCTTATATAACTAACGAAAGAAAAAGAACCTTTCAAAACTTTCCTTTATATTTATGATTCCTTGACATTACCCTTTTGATCCTTAAGTGTAATCTCAGGAAAAAAAAATATCTCTAATAATATACTTTCATATTCATCAATAGCCATGTTTCCCAGTTTAATTTCAAAGAACCCTTTCATAGTTGTGTCATAATACCTCTTGGTCAGGTATTTCTTCTCAAACTGCCTCTTGAAATCCTTCCAAGTAACATATTTTTATTTAATGTGTTGCACCTTCACAAGTTGATCCCACCACATGAATGTATTTCCTTTGAGTTGATAGATGGAAATTCTTCCTTCTGCATGAGAAGAATAATTATGCAATTGAAAATAATTTCTCATGCCCAAAATCCATGTCTCTTCATCTCCATCCTTCTTGTGCTCCCCATCAAATGTAGGAGGTTTGATTTTGTTCATTTCTCCTCGTAGCTCATCCACCCCATACCTCTTATGTTTCCTAGTAGGGGATGGACTTGAGTTGTTGTGTTCTCTCTTATTGGAATGCTTCGGGTAGTGGTGGTGATATATTCTATCACTTTTTGTTCTTCTGTGAATTCCTGATTTGCGTGAGCCACTATCCTTATCCATTTTATTTTCTACTCTTTCCAGGCTCTGCATCAAATTTATGTTGAATTCTCCTTTTTTCTCCCTATATTTCATGAGCTTTTTGTTAACTACTCGGTGAGTTTGGACATCTTTCTGCAACTTTTTAATGATTTTCATCATGTTCCCTTCTTTATCTATCTCTTCTCCATGCCCATTGGATTTTGATCCTTCAACTCCCAAATGGACATCCATTCCTCTAACTTCATTTTCCAAACTACAATCACCCTATGCCTCCCCCATTTCTCTGCACTATGCGACAATTTGGTTTGGTTCTTACAATTGTTAACACTGCAAAATGTACAGTCAACCGAGTTTTGTAAGGCTATCAGACTTTAATAATTTTCCAGAATAAACCAATCTGATTCAACAAAAACAATATCATATTCCATTTATTGTGGGTCTTGGTTGGTCAAGAACCCCTCAGGATTCTATCCCTAATCCCAATTTTGTTATGCAACAAATTTTAAGTGCTAGCCCCTTTTTCTTCATCCCTTGGTTTGCATGTGACCACAACTGTGACCCAACACTAATGATTTGCACACTTATCTTGAGCCTTTAAAATTCAAGCTTCGGGGCTTCAAAGGGTTTCCCTTTTCCATGTGTCACAAACATTACAAAACAACGAACTATCAAATGCACTAAGAATGGTGGATCTATGGTCCACATTCCTTGCACAGATATACGGTGGATAGAAGATTCGGGGACTCCAACTTTGGTGGTTTCCAAATCACATCACAACAAATATCACGGAGTGTCGAATTGGCGAACTCGCAAAGTGGGGTGGATCAATGGTCCATGACTTCCCAGCATCTGACGGTTGATATTTACTACAAAACTCTACACTTTGGGGCTTTAGGGATCCAAGACTTTGGAGCTTCGAGATTCGATGAATTTCATATATGCACACCCCAAAACTCCTGAACCGTGAATCTTTGAATATTTCCATGTCACCTTAGTGACATCATCGAGCCACTTTACTTCGATGTTAGGGAACTTTGGGGGTTTCTTCCTCCCATTCCATCACAAGCCATTTCTTTCAGAGTGTCAAGTCTCCAAACTTCAAGATCTGGTGCCACGTGTCCACTAGGGCCTACCATTTCCATGCTTGAACTAATAAATATTGAAAATGTCACATCAAACTTTATACTTTGCAAATTACAGGGATATGGGTCAACAGTTTTGTAGTAACCCATTTATTGTTCCACAATTGTCCCCAGACTGACATGTACCCCTTCTGGGAAACCGTGGTTTGGATTGCGGGACCGCCCTGTAGAATTATCTGTCACACAACTTCAATATCCGCAATTCCTCCCGACCATTGATCTTGATAGATCTTGATCAATGTTAATGTGGCCTCAATCTAGCTAACTTCTTCGCCAAGTTTAACTACCTTGTGCCACCACCAGGAGCGCCACATGGAAGGACACACAAATTTGACACGTGGTTGAATCAGGTAGGTGAAATATGTCATTTTATAACTGCATTTATATATTACAAAGGTTCTTAACTCACTGACATGTTGTACACATCCCATGTGTCCACAGCATCCCTAGTGACGTAAGAAGGCCACGTCACTTTGAGACTTCAGGCTTCGGGAGATTTCACCTTAGCATACCCCTTTTCTCCCGCACACCAAACTCTCGAAATTTCTTACCTTCCACTCTTGGATTATCCCTACAGTTTCGATCCATCCTTGGTCAAATCCAACGATAAACACTCCCTGCCTCTGGATATACGGTGTAAATTATCTTCGGGACTTTAGAACTTTTGGCTTTGACCCTTTCTTCTCTATCACACATAAACTTCATCGAAGTCACGAATTCTGAAGTACTTAGGGGTTAATCCTCATGAACCTTTCTCCATATCTGACAGTTGTGAAGGATCCTCCTTCTCCCGAACATATCCCATGGCCCAACTTCAAAACTTACGGTTCCAAACCCACAGTTACTACAATCTCTTTTCTCTGCTATCTTTCTTGGACTGCTATTCCTCTTGATCTTTCAAACATGACCAAGGTGTTCTCTTGGCACTCTGGAATGATCTGAAATTCAAATTTTGTCCTTCTCAACAACAATTTGGTCTCAGATTTTGATTCCATAACCACTTATATGGGCTAATTCAGGCTCAATGTCAAACACTGAGCTCTAAACTTCAATTTTGTCCATTTCGACAACAATTTCCTTCTAAAATATTCTCTTCAACTTTCACTTTCATGGCCCATCCAGAATCAATGTTGAAACCATGGCTCTGATACCATTGTGTAACGTCCCTGACCACCATCCCCTGTCAGGTAACCCTACCTAAGACATTGTATATTTGTTTTTTATTTTCTCTGATACCAATTTGTAACTTCCCCAACCTCCCAGGCTAGGCCATGCTACTCCAAATAATGCTCTAATTTACATATATATATTTATAATGAAATTTTAAACCAACAAAACATTTTGTTCATACAAATTTCATGTGTAAGTGACAATAACACATACATGCAATAAAGACGAACAATTTTGATAACATTATAACACATGTACAGAATAGACATCATACTAAGAACATAGATTTGGTACTTATATTTTAATAAGTTACCACCAACTGCGTACAAACCTTCCACGAACCTCCCAGCCTTATACCACGTTTCTCATCACACTCAGCAGTGGGTCACTCCTGAGCTGGGACTAAACTCCACCCAGGGAAAAGGAATCCTCCACCTAGGTTGAGGCTATGGGAAACTGCACTATGGAACTGGAAGGATTCTCTCTAAGGAATCTACTTATGCCCACTGCTCACGGACTCTTATTCCCCACATTCAAATCCCACCCCGAGAATATGCACCTTCATTTTTCCACATTCCATTGGTTGCTCCACTTCCCTTCCAGGGATTCAACAACAGGCTGGATCAGGAATTCTCAAAGATCTATAGTTGGTACTAGACTCCCTCCAGGAGAAATCACTTCCCAGCAAATCTCTCACCTGGAGAAATTTTCTCATAGGCCTGACAACCTGCTTCTTCAACCATGGGCTTGACAACTTGTGTAATATTCCAGATACAAAAAAGTATGCAAAATAGAAACAAATAGCTAGAAATGGCAGATGGACAACAATATATCTAGAACAACACCACAATAATACCAAAATGATACCAGAATAACACCAGAAAGAGCACTTTGATTACTAAGAGCAATGTTCACTTGCCTCTTCTAGGAGGAAACCTCCAGCAGAGAAGATCTATATTACAATAATATCCAAGAAAAAAGTGTTCATACCCTCGACTCCTATTTATACTAAATATGTCTATCAAAAGAACCATCTTGAGGAAGATCCTTCTAGAAGCGGAAGATTCTATTAGGTCTTCTTACATTGGACTTATTCTTCCTTATTTCTAGGCCTTATTAATATTGACCTTTATTACATCATAATATATTATTCTACCTACGTGAGGGGTTATCTCCCTAACAACCCACCTCTTCAATCCACAACCACCAAAAATCGGGTAAGGAAAGGGGACGAATCAACAATTTATAGAGGTTCACAAATGCGAAAATGACTATGGCTACGTACTTATTCAATGTGTGTGTGAACCACACAAGGGATGATTGGCATGCTGAGGATGAACTCGTGGGAAGCTAAATGGAAAAACTGGTTAGAATTTTGAGAGTGAGCAAGGAAAATGGTGAGAATGGTTAGCTTGCACAATCGTGAGAGAGCTGCAATGGTGAGAGAGAAATCCTCAGGAAGGTGGTAAGAATGGTTCATGAACCCCCAACAAAGTTGTAGCTTCCCACATAAATCTGCATGCTACCTGGGTGACACTTTTCTCTCCAGGAGCATGCTCCTATCCACTTGGAGTTTGTTCCCCTCCTTAAAGGAACTTAGGATAACTGGGTTCATTTTCCCAACTTTAGTACTTTTTAGGAATACATTATAATATTCTCTTGGGTTAAGCCCTCAAGATTAACCCCTCTTTCCTAGCCTATCATCCCCATTCCTTTCCCTACCCAGTGGAGCTTAGTCCCCCATATCTCTTTCTTCGTGGTCGGTCTACACACAATGATGTATATTATTAATAATTTCCATAATTACATATACAAAAATCAGGCCCACTGACCTTATCATCTAGGCTCTTCGGCCTAATAAATACATAATCCTACCAACTTATAATTACTTGGATCACCAGCCTACAAACATCATTACATTTCACAGGGGCTTGGCCTTGGGGTATTACACATGGTTTCCCACCAACGATGTAAATCTAGAAGACTATTTGGACAATAAAGATAGGGAAGTTCGAAACACACATGAGAACTAGGGGTATAATAATAAAGGAGATCAATGACCCTATGAAAAATTTGCAACAAATATTATGGTTTGCAAACTTTTGAGGAAGTTCAAAAAGGAAGAATCCCCAACATGAGTTATAGTAATAGTTGCGCAGTGCGCAAAGGGTGTAGTGTTCAACTGGGCACCATACTTGTTGAACCAGTTTTTGATAGATTGCAGAGATGCACAGTATAATGGAACATAATTTTATTACTCCTGCTTTCTAATACTGATAGTGTTGGTGGGATGGCAGGAGCCCAAATTTTCATCCTTTATGGATAGAAAAAGGAAATGTTGTGCAACACACTATGAAACTTTGTGGGAGGCAAAGGACCCTAAGAAACAGTAGGAGAACAATGCAATATTTTCCATGTTCTTGGAATATATGTAGTAGAAGACAACTAATGTATGGAGGATCCCAATTTAAATGGTTCAAGAAAATGAAGGGATTTTTAATTTCAAGGCTTCAAGACACCATTTGTGGATTCAAGCCAGAAGAGACCCAAAGAATAAGTGGTCATAAATGAGGTATTGTACATCACACGAAGAAGTAGACTAGATCGTGAAATATTCTCCTATGAAATGGAAGGTTCCGACAACACAGAAGAAAGGAAAAAATCCTAACGGTCAAGAAGAAGAAGGAACATCAAAGAAGAGAATAAGTCAAACAGATAATACAAGGAAGGTTGCAGAGCGCGGTCAAGCCTCAAGAAGTAGTGCAACAAGAAATAAGCTAATAAAGAAAGAGATTTTGTCAAGGACATAAGTAAAAGGGGATGGAAAGAAGGGAGATAGATATCGTCCAAAGGAAGTACAAAATGAGGAGTAAAAAAGACGAAAACTAAGGCATAGGCCTCAACCCCAACGAAGAAGAGGACTGGAACACATGAGGCATAAATAAGGAAAAAGATGAAGTATCACAAGAATCCTCCAACCATCACTAATACATGGGATGATGCAGAGTTTGTTGTAGAAAAAGTCCAAGATAGAGGGGAGGATGCAGTACATGTAGCAAAGGCATAAAGAGAAGAAATTATGGAGAAATTAGTAGAAGTACATGACATCCTACAGAGGATGCAACTAAATACAACGCATCATCCAGTGATGTAGCAGAAATAAAAAACACAGGAAGCATCAACATAGAGAGAAGAAGGAGAGACAGTGTAGACAATGTTCATGAGCAGTGATACTTTTAAGGTCACACCAAAGATTTTGGAGGTGAATGAAAACACAACACAGAGACCAGTGAAGGATGTGCAAAATCTAGAGTTGGTTCTGGAGAAAATACCCACGAAAGAATTATATGGACTACAAGCAAGTATAATGCACAAATTACATTCTAGATCTAGGGAGGATGCCACCAACCTAGCACTCGACTTTGAGGTGAAGGATATTTTTCAAGTGACATGTGAGCAGATCACACTGGAAAAGGAGGAGGAGAAGAAGCATGCAGATAACTTATAGAAGAATCTTGCAGAAGTATACAATATCATCCCAGACTGCATGGAGGCACAAGAGGTTATAGAAGAAGAGAATACACAGAGGATCGCATAGACAATGGAGAAGTAGAAACAAGATATAACGGAATTAACAGAGAAATCAACTCTGATAACACCTCTAGAAGTACAGGAGCATAGAGAGAGGGAGGTTGCTATGCACGTAGACACTATAGCACAAAAGGTTAAATAAGTGGAAGAACTGTATGACAGGACTGCACATATTTGGACAAGCATGGAAGAGGATGAGAAGATCCAGTAGTTGGAACAGAAAGAGGAAAATTTGAACGTTACGGTTCAATAATTGAAGAAGAGGCAGAAGACCATAGACACATCCCTAATATTGAGGGCCACATAGGAGATGAAAATTTTTCAAGAAGAAGTAAAGACTGTGCAGGAGGAGAAATAAGCAAGGCAAGCTCAGTTGGGATTACTCTACAGAAGTCTAGAAGTTTGCCCAGATTGGGATTACTCTACTTATGAATGAGACGATAATTACATGGAAGAGAATAAGGCCACCCATATTTTGAAGATCGATAGTCATTGAGTTCTAATCATGAATTGCTGACAGGATTACTTGCAGGTACATTGGTTTTTCATGCTTTACCAATCTATTTCAAATGATGATCCTTTAAGTTAGTTATTTGGGGGCGTTCACTTGGTATTGCATGGACGTGAAGTGAGGTGATTTGAATAGCCATCACCCTCTCCCACAATAACTATTTATTTAACATATTAGAACATGTGACATCAGGGATTTTGGGAAAACAGTTTTAGGCAGACCACTTTTCGCCCTGATGTACCTTCGAGGGTACCACATGTCCACGGATGAAACCATGGTGGTTTTTCCTGGCCCACCTTCGAATAGTTATCTTCCACACTGCTTCATTCTATGATATGTGCCTTAGTCATTGATCTAGGCTGCTTCAAGATCGATGGTCCGCCGAGTCCTACCTCTCGTGCCTGCACTATATTTG
Source organism: Picea engelmannii (assembly GCA_009831015.1). NCBI lineage: Eukaryota > Viridiplantae > Streptophyta > Pinopsida > Pinales > Pinaceae > Picea > Picea engelmannii. The sequence continues at coordinate 77,613 of ML787057.1, forward strand.
TCTGCATGCCACCACATATGACCTGGACCTCCAAATCGCGCCATGTCTCTACATCACTAAATCTGAAACTCGACTTTCATGTATAATTGTTATGGTGATAACATAGGCTCTAACTAGTTATGTTATCCTCCTTGTGAAGTAGCAAAGAAATAAGCATAACTAGTAAGCAAAGAAATGTTATCACCACTGGTGCAGAGTAAGAACTTTGGCTAGGTCTAATAATGTCAGCCTCTAACATTTCTTCAACCATGCGCTCAATTTCACTCTTCTAGGCATAAGGGTATCTGTATGGCCTAATGTTAGGAGGAACACTCCCAGGAATTAGGCGAATTTCATGATCATGATTTTGACTGGGAGGAAGACCTTTGGGAATATCTTCAAATACTTTGGAATGCTTATCAATGATCCTTTGGAGATCTTGAGGAATAGATGGCTT
>ML787057.1:91457-129029 GCA_009831015.1 Picea engelmannii
CCGAGAATCAACAACAAGTTCTCCAAATCTTAAAGGACAACCTGACCATGGCACAAAATCACATGAAACAACAAGCAGATCAACATCGTAGTGAAAGAAGTTTTGAAGTAGGAGATTGGATGTTTTTAAGACTACAACCATACAAATATATTTCCCTCAAGCAAGCCAAGAAGGATAATAAATTATCACCAAAGTACTATGGCCCTTATAAGGTGTTGCAAAATATTGGTACTATGGCATACAAGTTGGAGTTGCCTGCATCTTCATGAGTACACCCAGTTTTCCATGTTTCATGCTTAAAGAAGGTTATAGGCGACAAGATCCCAGTTCAAACTATATTGCCAGAACTTGATGAGGAAGGAAAACTCATATTGGAGCCTGAAGCCATCACTGACACAAGAATTCGCCAGCTGAGGAATAGATCCATTTCAGAGTATCTCATTAAATGGAGGAAACTACCGGCTGAAGATTCCACTTGGGAAGATGAGTCTTTTATAAAGAAGCATCCATAGTTACTAAAGCGTTGCGGAAAACACTTGTCTCAAGGGGAGGGGCATGCTAAGCACTAATATTGGCTCATTGCCCCTTAATTAGGGCATATTATATTAGTAATGTTATTTTATTTATCTAAAATTATCTCTTTTTCAAGGCATTGAGTACTTTTTCTGAGGTTTTTCTATGCTATATTAATATTTTGTTCTTAACATACCCCCTTAGGAGAGGCACTATATTAAGGAACTAGAATCACATGATCAATCAATACATCAACACATAAGTAGAAAGTCAGAACCAAATTTATATCACCGTAAGTTGAAAGATACAATAGCAAAATGTAATTGCCCAAATTATTTCTTCCTCTAGCTCTTAGGGAGCTGAGGCTTTTATACAATGTGGCTATGGTTCTAAAATTATACAATCAGCAGATGTACAATTGTGATAATGTGGTTGTTGATCTGGTTACAACGATTCTTTCAATTATAGGTGTATGTTGACTCGATATGTAACCAATTCTCATAGTCGTAGGTTTGTATTTTGTTGCTTTCTCTTGTGGAGATTGGTTCCCAGTTGTTGGCTCCCAACTACCATCTACATCATTGACCATTGGGATAGTGAGCTATTTTTGGAGTCACAACATCAAAATTGTGCTTGCGATTGTATCTATTTTGTCCAAAATTGCAGCAATCGCGGATGCACCTTGAGTTGCAGTAGTTGGGTTTTGTGCCCGAAATTAAAGCAAGTTGCTTCACACCTGAAACTATATATGCTTGGAGTTTCAGCAGACAAGCATTGCAAATAATTGTAGTGTTGTATCTACTATATTATTGTGCATCAATGTTAGTGACTAATAGTAATGAGTTCTATCCTAAGAATTATGCAAAAATAACGTAATAATGGTGTATGGGGTAGGATTCATATTTTTGGTGACAAATGAGGTGAAAAGGATAATGGAAGTATAATAAAGGAAAGTGATGGATGGAAAATGTTAAGAAAAATTTTATATATGGGTGATGAAAGTATGTCATCTTAGGCACCCATCATCTCCCCCAACCCAAAATTGTTTCATGTCCTCATGCAACTACGATCGCTTAGTGTTAGAGAAGTTAGGGTGACCCTAGGGTTCACTGATACCACATATTGACTCCTATAGTGTTTCCTTATCTTCACTAATATGGTCTTCTACGTTAGTTCCTCTACTTTGTTCTTCCTCTGCCTCTGTATGAGTTTCTTTGTCAATCATCATAAAATATGTATTCTAGATAGTTTCTTATTTTGTCTCCCTTGGTTGACTTGTTTCCTGTGAGACTTTTAAGGGTTCCCTTGCAACAAGAGGAATTTTTGTAGGGTAACCTGATCTTTCAGGTGCCTTGTGTCTTCAATCTCTTCTTTGAGCATTGTCAAATCGATCTTAAGCTTTAAATTTTTGACCCTCAACATTTTTTTCTCTCTTACCAAAGAGGCCTAGATGGGGAGAGAATGGGGAATGCTTACCCATCAGGGAGTGATTGAAGTATAACCTTATGGTTGTGACTATTGCAAGCCTTGGTCTGGTGTAGTAGCAGGATCATTTTCATGGTAGTCACCTAGTGAAACTTTTTTTGTTCTTTGTTCTTCTGGTAAATGGGTAGGTCATTCCCAAAGAGGTCCCTCTATTGGTTTTTGTGTGGCAGTAGGGGCCTTTGGTTCTATTTCCTACTTATATTCCTATGGTGTAGCAACATTTTATTCCTCAAGAGTGTCGCTTGTTGTACTATCAAGAGGCACTATTTCTGGTTTGTTTCCCTCAATTATGTTGACTATTGTGTCAATGAGAACATCAAGTTCCCCTTTGTCTCCTATATTTCCATAGTGCTCTTGCATTTACAATTGTGTCTCATGCATATTGGGTGATTGTAATAAAGGAGTTATCTATATTGTTTTTAGTGAAAGAGTAGATGCCTCTTCTTTCTCATCCTCGTTGTCTTGCTTTGGGGCTTGTTCTTGCATACAAAACTCTACTAGTTCTCATGGTTCAGTGGAAGTTTTCGACTCTTTTTCATCTGTGTATTCCACCAAGATATTAGTGAGGCATTCACTGAAGCTATCATGGTCATGTTCTTGGGCATCCATGTGAGTATCCTCCTATGGTTCTTGTGTAGCAAGGGAGGATTGAGATTACTTGATGTCATGGTTTTCCTTCGAGATTGGATCCTGGGGCTTGGTGGTTCTTCTCTTCCTGTGCCAAGTTGTAGCCTTGTGCTTTATCCTTTGATTCTTTGGCATGGGAGGTGACATTTTGGTAAACCCTTAAAGTCACTTTATGCCTAGTTTGTTGGTCGTTATATCCACATCATTGTCATGGTCTAATTGTACCAGAGTTGCGACATGGTGAGCTTTTTCCCTTTTTTTTCACTTGGGTTTCTTTTGTGGTGTTGCAACAACCACTCCCTTTGTCTCTGCAGCCTTAGTTTTTGGTGTTGCAGTTGTAGTATCATGTGGCGATGGAAGTGCATGCATTTACTGCTCGACTACCTGAAGAGAAGTGACTTCATTTTCGTTGAGGAGAATGGGTGGCTACAATATATTATTCCAAGTGAAACCCTCTTTCTGCAATGCATGCTCAACCAGTAATTTGATGAGGCCATGATGAGATACAACATCCTTAGGTTTCTTTTCCCTTTAAACCAATGCTTCCATAGTTTGTAATGTCATTAATAGAAAATACAACATATTGATTGACTGGTTATGGTGTAGATTTTCAAGCAAGCGGATATGTTGAATGTAAATGGTTCCATAACGTCCTTCACAAGTGAAGTAATGTTGAATGAATATGACCATGTCTTCCCATGGATGAGGTAATGACTGGTGGTCGAATCCTATTCCTTTATTGACTAAATCTTCCCTTGGTTTGAGGAACTACCTTGGAATTTTGGGGTGTAAAGTACGTCAGCTATACCATATTTTGCCTAAGAAAGGGAGCCTTGTTACTTTGGCCATAGTCTCCTTTGTGACATCCACTTGTGTTCTTTCAACTATAGAGTGCGCTGTTGTATATTTCATGGTGAATTCCAGTGCAATATAATCATTGTAGCCATATAATCAAAACACATATCCATTCATCTCGCTCGTCCCAAGATTTCTCTGATGTCTTCATAAACCTCTAGCAACATTGGTTCGGTTAGCTGTATGTGTATTAATGACCCACCCATGGCCTTTTCCCTCTATTAAATATGAGTGTTCACTTTTTGTAGATATATGCGAGTTATGGGGTGGTGAATTCAAAATTGTAGCAATTATGGGTGGTGTTTATGATAGTAGTGATTACAATAATGATTTTTTGATGTGGTGATTTACAGAGGAATTATTAGACACATGGATTTAGAACATATTTATTGAAAATTAGGATAGGAATGTGTACCTCATGTGACTTACTTGAGTGGTGTAAGAGTATGATGTAGATAGAGTCTTGATGGAAGAGGATGTGGTTCCATCAATTGTTCTCACCGAAACTGTGACATCGATGTCATCGGTTTCTTCAATTGGATTTGTAGGAACAGTTGTGTTCATAAATGTGAGCTGCAAGTGGAGTCGTAGAAACAAAAGTTGTAGCAATAGAACTGTGATACTAACAATGTATCTTTATGGTGGATGTATGAATTGCAACATAGGTGATGGAGAGGGAAGGTGTGGGTGGAAAGTAAGAAAAATGGAGTGCAACTGTGAGCGAAGTTGCAGCAATGTGAGTCATAGAAACAAAGCTACAACACTCAAATAGAAATGACTAAAACTTGTTTACAGGGAAAATTTTGTGGCTTGAGATTTGCAGCGACAAAGTTGCAGGGAAAATGGTGGAAAGTGGGAAGATGGAATGAGGATTCAATGATAAGAGTCACATCAATAGGCTACAACAATGAAAATAGATTGAGATTTGGGTGAAAAGGAACGTATGATTTGTGTGGAATGAAGGAAGGTTGCAATGGAGTTACATTCAAGAGAATGGAAGAAGGGAAATCGGTAAAATTGTCGGAGGAATGTGGGTGGAGTAGCAGTCAAGGGATTGGAAGGGGAATTAGGGAAATGAATAGGGAGGGATACAAATGAAGTAGCATCCCAAAGGGAACATGACAAAGGGTATGAATGTGGTGGGGAATTTGCAGGAATGGGAGTCACGATAATGGGAATAGTTCGGGGATTATTTTAAGGATGGAAATTTATTTTAAAATGTAGAAACCTTGGCGAATCTTACTAATCCTTTATATGCCAACTATAAATCTTTGGTCATATCTTTGTAAAAATATTCAAATTTCTAAGGATTTTATATAGTTTTTATAAATTTTTGGCGATTTTTAAGGCAAAATAATTTTTTCCTATAGAATTTGGGCGAATCATTTTTAAAATAGAGAATCTCGTTTTTGGAAAAACCATGGAAAATTATCCCATGAGCGAAATTTATCCCCTAAAATCATCTATGGAATAGTTGTGCCAATGAAAGTTACAGTGACATGAGTCACGACATAGGGAATGGCAACGAAAAATAGAGTTCTACCGACATGTGGTGCAGTGAAAAACATTTCTGCTACAAAGGGAGTTGCAACAATCAGGGTTGCAACAAAGGGAATGGTAGTAACATTATTCTCTCTTGTGGATCCTAGAAAAAAAATATTATTATAAAGAAACAAGTTTTTGTTGAGAAGGATTCTGACATAACCATGATGAAACTGTGAAGTGCCCTCCTTCTTTCTTTCTTTTTTGCACCAGATAAGCTAGTTTTCACTCTTTTGTTTTTCAGAAATAGGAACAGAAATCATCCGGTAGGAACTAGTTCCAAGTCATTGTTGGGCCATCCATTTGTAATTTTATTCAAAAAGGATTCCTTCGATATGGGTCATTGATACAAGTGAATTCTATGTCCATTATCCATCATAGGAATCCTATCTTCATCGATGGTGTGGATTTTGATGGCCCCACTATCATACACTGTGTCAATATCATATGGACCAAGCCATGTGGTGTGAAACTTTCTTTTGAAATCTTTGAACCTGGAATCAAACAATAATTCTCAGTCTCCAGCCTTGAACTTATTTTTCTTGATAAATTTATCATTCTATTTATCCCTTTGGTGTTGTATCATTGTGGCTTGATGTAGGGAATCCTACTGTAGTTCATCCAAGTAGTTGATTTGGAGCAGTCTTTGTTTTTGAGCCTCTGATAGTTCCAACCCAAGTTGTACTATTGTTCTTAGTTTCTGAATATTTGTTTCAATATGAAATAGAACTCACTTTCCATACATTAAATCATAATTTGTGCATATTGTAGTAGTCCTCCAAGTGGTCCTATAGTCCTATAAGGCTTCAGGGAGTCTATCAACCCAATCCTTGAGATTTAATCTGATAGTTTTTGTAATAATGGCATTAAGGATCTTGTTAGTCCCCTCTACCTGTCTATTGTTTTGTGGATGAGATAGTTTTGGGATAGGATTTTGGTGACCAATTTTAGGAAGTGTACAGGAGAAAACCGCACAAATAGAATGACAGGGTAGCCAAGGATCATCACATGCAAAATAAGGAAAGACAGTTGGCACACTTTCACATGGAGGGATCAACATGCGAAAAAGAAGGAAGATCGTTGGAAGTCGTTAGGCATTTGGGTCCATCGATATGGGCTATGCCCCATTGTAATTGTATAAATATGTAAAGGTTTTGGGATAGCTAAGGAGCGATAAAGAGATAGAGGGAAATGGAGATAGATAATGAGTAGGTGAATATGAGAATGACAAGGGAATTTTGTATGTTGGGTATGTCTGATACATAATGTATGAGTGTAGTGCACATATTTTGTAATCGATATTATGAATAACATAATGATAAGTTGAAAATTGTGGGCATAGCCCATCTTGGGTGAACCACATTAATTATGGTTTCTATGTGTTATGATGTGTTTGATGTTTTGTTTATTTCCCACATATGACATATGTTATGTTACTATGAATATGTTACATGTTGCTATGTTTATGTGCACATGATATAAGGAATCATAAACAAATGCTAGGTAGAATGGTTATAAGGACTGCCTCCCATCCCTTCATCACTGCGAAAATATGGTTCCTTCAGTTCCCATAGATACCTCGGGTGAGACTTCACCTCCTTGCGGGTTATTCTGAAAGGGCCGGTATCTGAGGGATTTTTTGGAAAATTCACGTTGAACCCTGGGTCTTCCCACTATGCCCCAACAAATGGTTTTGTTGTCGGGAATGGGATCCGTGAATGGAGTGTGGAGGCTGAATAAGGAAGAGATAAGACGGTGGTTACAATAAGGAGCGTGAGTTTTCCAGACACTGGAATAAGAACCCACAGATCAACTCGGAGCAGTGGTTACAAAGGTACGTATTTACATATTTACATGAGATTTTCTTTTTTGAATTCTCGATAGTTTTGGATGATTGGTTACAAATGTTAGCTAAAAATAAAAAATAAAAACATTTTGGAATGTTATTCCAAGGAGGTGGACCCTTGATTTGATCCAAGAAGTTAATATCATAAGTAATCAAATCTCTCAAGTATTTGATTTTTGGTTGGATAGTGTATTAGGGGTTATATTACTGAGTTTTCTATAGAGTGTATTGATTCATACAGTGATATTGAGAGGGAGTTATTTAAATTTTCACATGGAATATATTTGAAATCACTGTCTACTTAGGTCAATATGTTGCTTTGTGATAAGGGGGTTATGAAGTTGGAATATGATCGACCTATTAGCTAGGAGCCTCCATGCGTAGAGGGAGATAGGGGCTGACTAGAGGATGGTCTGAGAGTATGGAGGAAAGGGATGTAGGAAAGAATAAATAAGGAACATATGGGTTGAGAATGTCAAGAAAAGAAGAAGGTGTGACAAAATAAGATATTGGATTGTTGTGCAATGGAAAAATATTTCAGAAGAGGACTCTGGATGATAGAGAAGGGAAGCATAGTGAGTTTGAGGAAACATACATCGGTGTAGTGCTCCATATTGAAGGAATACTGTGCATAGAAAGGAAGGAGAAGGAAAAGTATCATCAAATCATTCCAACAAAAGAAGATCCATTACATCTCAGTATCCCCACTCAACCCAAACTCTCTATCGAACCCACGACCCTGTGTGCATCTCTGTGGTCTGAGGTAAGATTTGAAACTTTGTCACGAACACTTGTAGTTAGTGAAGGAAGCAAGGATAGTAGTAAAGGTAGTCATAGTAGTGGAAGTAGTACGACAACCCATATTTAGTTACTAATGACAAGGAAGGATACTATGCAATACACAATGGCGGGGCTAGACCCCACTTTGAGAATGTTTGTCATCCACGGAGCAGGGACAGAAGATCCAAAACAACACTTATTTGTCTATGAAGAAGTATGGACCATGAAGAATGTCCAGGATGATGATATGAAAATAACACAATTAGTGATGACATTCAGAGATTGTGCGTTACTCTGGTATATGAGGTATCAATCCACTGCACCTGTGGGACAAGAAAGAACATTGGTATACATCAAGAAATACATGTTAAAATAGTTCCATAAATCGAAGTCTGAGTTGCAATGTATTACAAAACTAAAAATAGATCAATCAGTTGCAGAATGAATCAGTATGGGATTTTGATCAAAGATTCCAGATATTATTAATGGATCGATTGAAATTCCATATTCCAGATGCGTAGCATACATAATGGTTCATTGCGGGATTGTTACCATATATACAATGCCCATTGATGCAGCAGAAGATTTTGTCGCAGTCAAAAGCATTAAATATTACCATGAAGTTGGAAGCATACCTTGTAGGAGAGAATGGCTCAAGTTCAGTCACAGTTAGCAGCATTCACAATTTAGTTGTAGGAGCTTGCTATAGGGAAGGAAAAGCATGAAGAAGTCTGGTGTTTTACATGTAGAAAGGAAGTTCATCATAAGACTGAGTGTCTAGCCATTGCATATTACTTGGCTATAGGAGATTTGAATCCCTTAGCCATAGGAGGAGGGGTATGGTGTGATATATGTAGAATGATGGGTCATCACCCAACCACTTTCCCTTTGATGTGGAAGTATCAGAGCACTACTAGAATATTATTTTGTTATTTTTTAAAGTTTGTTAGACATGACGAAAAAAACTATTGTGCACACAATCTAATGAGAGAATGCATCTCAGATGCATGCATAGTTCAAATGGAATAAGGATCAGAAGGAGGGATACCATAGTATAATAATCTGAGTGGATACAATCAAGGAGGTAGAGGAGGATTCAAATTTCAGGGAAGAGGAGGATCCGACAAAGGAAGAGGACCGATTATCGACTATAACTCTAACCATCTTGGGAATTTTATGTGATATTTTCATAATCCTTGTATGATGTACACATACTGTAGACAGTCGGATCATGTGATGGAATATTGTCCGCAGATGATTTTGAATTGGTAGGAAAAAAAGGAAGAAAAATGTGCAGATGATAGAAGCAAAAGAGTGAATATCGACTAAGGGTAGCATTAGTTACGCATGGAGGAGAAAGAATGGGAGTCAATGCAATAGAAAAAGGAAATTAGACTGGCTAGTTGGTCAAGAAAGTAGAAGAACCTCCTGCGACGTTGACCCTTGAAAAAAGAGAGACACATATATGTAAGAAAGGAATAATCTTCTAGAAACATATGTTGGCATGTTTACAGGAAGAGTGCGCTTGTCATTGATGGAAAACAAAAAAGAGAAGATGAGACCCTTCAACTAGTCTCGCAAGAGAAGGGTCAGAGGACAAAAACTTTGAATACTTAGAAAATATTCTAAGTCAGAAGAGATCGTAATATCAGGAGGAGGAGCGAAAATGGATGTTGGATTGAGCACTGTGAAGAATCTGGATCGTTGGATCAGAGTCCAGACAAGAGGAACGAGCTCACAGAGGAGGAGAGCAGATCTCAGGCGTTAGATATGAGCACATGGAACAACTGTCGTTGGATCCATAGGTAAGTGCACGAGCCTTAATTCCTTTAGAGTGAACAGGAGAAGCACACTCTCTAACTCTAGAAGTTCTGAGGTCTATTAGAACCGTCCATCATTGAGGGGGACAGGTGGAAGCAGATTCGAGAGTTTGAGGATTTGTACTTCGAAATATTTGCAAGGAGAAGAGTGGAAACTCATGAAGTTCGAAATTGTGAAGGAAATCCTAGATGGTAGTGTTGGGAAGGACATGTGGCGAGAGATCAGCGCTTTTTTTATTTGCAAATCACAAAATCCAGAGGAAGGAGTGAATGCACGAGACAGGAACTCGTGAAGTCTAAGTTCACGAATTGATCTTGACCATTGGATCACGGAGAGATCTGGGCCATTGATATGATGCAAGCACAAATTCAAGAATCGAAGAAAGGATGTTCTCTAACCTCATTCATCGCGATTCGTGAAGTCTCAACGTCCGAAGAAGAGATATGTATCATCTATCGAGGAATATCATGAATCGTTTATCTATCATGATGAATTTCAGAGTTCGGGATCTCGAAATTTGAAGAATGGAGGAGCGATAACTCGTCAGATCAGGAAACGTGAAGTCACATAGATCCTTTTTGGTTATCATGTGGTCACAGCCAGTCTACATGTGAAGTGGAACTTGCACCCAGTGCTAGTTCGCGCAGGTGAAGTTCACAAGGATCTTTTTCGCGAGGAACTCCTGTAAGTGTCAGAAGAGACCTCCTGTAATTTTCATATGAACTATAACTGTAACATAGAAGAGGAAGGGTCACACTAGCAGAGAAGCCAAGAATCTTAGGATTACATCCACTGATGGTGAATAGACTATGGATAACTGCCAGGGAAGGTTAAGCGTTGCATGGATGATGTCGTAGAGGTCTTGGCGTGATAAAAACACAGAACAAAGAAGAGAGGAAGTTCTTTTTGGTAGTTTTTCTTGTGGGTAGAATGAGGTTGTGTGCAAGATCTGAAGCGGATAGCAGAGGCGTGGCACATAGCATGCATAAGAAGCATAGAGGATAAAACGTAGAAATATGCAGAAGTGGTGATGCGCATAGAAGCTGAAGAATGCAGAGGAGACTCTGAGCTACAACAGATTAGATCAAAGATAGATCAAGTAAGTAATTTTTTGTAAGATTCAATCAAGGTGGTAGGGTGGTTCTAGGGAGGATTGTAGTCCTCTAAATTCTAGTTGGTGCTAGAAGATATTCTGGGAGTTGGTGCTTCCATTTGGTTGGTGCTAGAGAAACCTAGGAGTTGGTACTTCCATCTAGTTGGTGCTAGAGAAATCTGAGAGTTGGTTCTCTCTACAAGTTGTAGCTTGCTATCAAAGGTTGTAGCCTCATATTTGAGTGGGTTCTCAAAGACTGTGATGTACATGAAATTTGGATCTTGATTGACATCCTAAGAAGAAGAGGTTTTCTCCCTTTATGGGTTTCCTCAGGAAAATCAATGTCTCTGTGTATTATGTGTTATTGATCAAATATTGTATATCTATGCATATTAATTTATTAACAACACATTAAATAATAATCTAGAAAGATTCGGAAAAGAACTTGAAAAGTTTCAAGCTTATATATAAATAATTGATTCACCCCCCCCTCTTAGTTATTTTTCCAACAATTGGTATCAGAGTCCGTGCCTTTGATCAAAGGTAGATCCATAAGCTTGATCATGACTAGTCATGAAAGAAGTTCAACTAATAGAGTCCCTCTGTTTGATGGAACAAACTTTTCCTTCTGGAAAAAAGGATGAGAACATATTTAATGTCAATGGGTGATGATGTTTGGGATGTCGTTGAAACTAGATATGTGAAACCTGTAGTCTTGGCCTCAAAATATGATAAGCTGGAGTTTATCCTTAATGAAAAAGAAATGAATTCAATCCTCAATGGACTTGCAAAATTCGCGTTTTTCAAAGTCATGCACTGTGATTCAGAAACATTTATGTGGGACAAGCTGATAAGTAGTTATGAAGGTAATGAAAAGGTGAAAGACGCAAAACTTTAGACTCATAGACTGAAATTGAGTAGTTAAATATGGATGAAAACGAAACTATCAGTAAGTACTTCTTACGTATAGAAGAAATTGTCAACACTATGAAAGGTCTAGATGAAACGATAGATAAATATTTTCTAGTCCAGAAAATATTAAGATCTCTTCCTAATAGATTTAACTCAAAGGTCTCTGTTATAGAGGAAATAACTGATCTCGAAGCGTTGAAACTAAATAAAATTCTTGGAACCCTAACTTATTATGAAATGAGAATCACCAAAGGTAAATCCACTACAAGAGAGGCATCCTTTAAAGAAAAGTAAAACACAGAATCCGATATAGATGAGATTGAAGAAAATTTTGTGAGAAGACTAACAAAAGGATCATGAAAATACAAAGGTAAACTATCCTTCAAATGTTTCAACTGTAGTAAGATAGGTCATTTTTTATATAAGTGTCCTCACAAAATAAAGGATCAGACATATGATGATGAAGAAAATCATAAACACAAGAAGGTCTATAGAGAGAATAATTTTAAGAAGAAAAGCCTTTGTGTAAACAATGATGACGATCCTTCAGATGATGAAGACAATGACTCTTCTATTGAAAGTAAAATAAATGATGTCATGCTAATAGCCATAGAATATATAAACACTGAAGATACAAGAAGTGAGTTCGTTGATTATGAAGAAGTAGTAGATATTGAAGGAGAACTTATCAGTGCCATGGAAGAGATTGATAGACTCAGAGAAAACAAAACAAAACAAAAACAGTTACTGCTCAGGTATGAGAAAACATGCAATGAACCATCTGAAGAAATTTCTCTATTGAAATTTAAGTTAGAATAAGCTAAGAGGATTGAGGAAATCCTCATAGAACAATTAAAGGAAGCCAAAACAAAAGGTGAAAATTGGAAGTTGAAGTAGTGTCTGTCAGAAAAGATCTAGAGAAATTTCAGGCCTTATATCATCAAAATCTGACAAGTATTAAAGCCTCAGAAGGGTTAGCCACCATTCTGAATCAACAAACGAATCCAATGTTGAAAACTTGTTTGGTTTATGAAGAGGTATCAAGTAGTGGTCAACCAAGAAACAAATAATCCATAAAGTTTGTCAAATCTACAACCATTGACAACAACAAACCTGTAGAAACAAAGGAAGATAATCAACCGCCACGGAGGAGTGAAGAAAAAGGTACCAAAATGGAATCTGTAGAACAAAAAAATAGTACACCATTTGCTCAAGGAAATCATTAGCATGGAAGAAATCGACCTGCTCAAAGAAGACAGCCATTTTCCAGGTACAAATATTTTTTCTATGGATATTTTTTTTATTGTTCTAACTTTGGCCACAAAGATGTAAATTGTTTGTTAAGATTTAGACGTGTGAAATCAAGACACCCAAGGAATAAATATCTTCCACCACAAAGAATGAGACAACCAAGTAGGGATGATTTTAAGGATGGAAATTTATTTTAAAATGTAGAAGCCTTGACGAATATTACTAATCCTTAATATGTCAACTATAAATGTTTGGTGATATTTTTGTAAAAATATTCAAATTTCTAGGTATTTTATATAGCTTTTATAAAATTTTGGCAATTTTGAAGGTAAAATAATTTTATCCTATATAATTTGGGCGAATCATTTTTAAAATAGTGAATCTCATTTTTGGAAAAACCATGGAAAATTATCCCATGAGCGGAATTTAGCCCCTAAAATCATCCTTGCAGCCAAGTAACAAACAAACACAGACTTCAAATCATGTGATGGTTGGAAAAAGGATGAAAACTAGGCATAACAATAATTATGATACTTTATTCAATGAACTAGAATGTTACATCTGCCATAATTATTGACATAAAGTTGCATACTTTCACCTAAAGAACTATAAGCCAGTTTCAAATCACAGAGCTAAAAACGTCAATGTTTGGAAGAAGAAAGAAGATAACAAGGGTGGATTAGTGTTGGCAGCTCAAAGACAAAAGAACCACTGGTATATTGATAGTGGATGCTCCAGTCATATGAAAAGTGACAAAAGTAAGCTCCTATCACTCAAAGAAAGTAAATCAAGAAATGTGACCTTTGGAAATGATGCTCTAGGAAAGATCAGAGGTAAAGGTCTAGTAAGATTAGGTAATGGAAGAGACAAAGATCAAGATGTTTTATTTTTTGATGGATTAAAGCATAATCTTGTTAGTGTCATTTAGGTGTGTGACAGAGGATGTGAAGTCACTTTCACTACCAAAGATTTTAAAATAAAAACAGTGAACATAGGAGAGATGATTGCAAAAGAGGTTAGAACTAAAAATAATGTCTACGTTCTGAAGGAAGATAATGAGGAATGCCATTTAAGAAAATTTGATGAAAGTCGGTTATGGCACAAAAGGATTGGACACCTGAATTGTGATCATATTGTCAAGATGAATAATGAAGGTGTTGTGAAAGATCTTCCAAGAATATCTAAGCCTCATAACTCTGTATGTGAATCCTATCAAATGGAGAAGTTGACTCGTGTTCAATTCAAATCTAAGAGTTTCACATATTCAGAGAAACCACTTCAACTCATTCATATGGATCTGTTTGGACCATCGTGAAAGGAAGGAACTGGAGGAGAACATTACTTTATGATGGTCATTGATGACTTCTCCATACTTATGTGGGTTTCCTTTCTGAGAGACAAATTTGATGTGTTTGAGAAGTTAAAAATGTTTAATTCATTAGCTCAGAATCAGACAAGAAGGAAGTTAAAGGTAATTCACTCAGACAGGGGAGGAGAATTTATGTCAAGAGATTTCAAAGAATTTTGTGACAAACATGGAATTAAAAGAGAATATACTATTCCAGGTACTCCTCAACAGAATGGAGTTGTAGAACACCAAAATAGATCAGTTTAGTATATGGAAAGGGATATCATGAGTGAAAGGGACATTTCAAAAACCTTCTAGGTGGAGGTTGTTCACATGGTTGTTCATATTCTAAAAAAAGTGCATCTAAGGCCGAACAGTGATAAAACTCCATATGAGTTGTGGTTTGGTCGACCTGCATCAATCAAGAACTTGAAAGTATTTGGAAGTAAATGCTACATTAAAAATAATATTTATCATCTGAGAAAATTTGATGGTAGATCTAATGAAGGTATCTTCTTAGGATATGCAAAGAACAGTAAAGGATACAGATTCTTTAACAAAAGAATGCATAAATTAGTAGACTGTATTGATGTTTGAATTGATGAAGAAGATCATGTAAAATATCAACAGAGAATAGGCACCAAGTCAGGTGAAGAAGATGATGAGGATAATGGAAATGAAGAACAACAAATATCAGAGTCACAAGAAGATGATGAATCAGTTAGTGAAGAGACACCCAGACAAGAAGATTCATGACAACAATCAACATCAAATCCTTCCTCTAGAATTACTCAAAAGAATCATCCTACAAGTCAGATAATTGGTGAGAAATACAAAGGTGTACAAACTAGGAGAAGGATAATCAAAGACACTGAGCAATCACATATATCCTTCATATCCATGGTGGAACCCAAGAACTTTAATGAAGCCAGTAAGGATGTAAATTGGTTAAAATCAATGAATGAGGAACCAGATTAGATTGAAAAGAATGATACTTGGGAACTTGTTCCTAGGCCAGCAAATAAAAATGTAATAGGATCCAAATGGGTCTACAAAAATAATATGAATGAGCAAGGAAATATTGTAAGAAATAAGGCTAGATTGGTATGCAAAGGCTATGCTCAAATAGAAGGACTAGATTTTGATAAAACATTTGCGCCTGTAGAAATATTAGAAGCTATTAGAATGTTTATTTCCTATGCTTGTCATAAGAAGTTTAAAGTCTACCAAATGGATGTCAATTCATATTTTCTAAATGGAGATCTAAAAGAAGAATTCTATATGGAACAACCAGAGGGTTTCCAACTGTCATATAATATTGACCTTGTCTGCAAGATGAAGAAAGCCTTATATGGGTTGAAACAAGCTCCTCGTGCCTGGTATTACAGATTGGATAAGTATATTCAAGACAAAGGGTTCAAGAGAGGAACAATTGACTGCAATCTATATATCAAAACAGAGGATAATGATTTTCTCATTTTGTTGGTCTATGTTGATGACATCATCATCGAAAGTAATAATGCTTCATTGGTGCAATGGTTTTCTTCTTCCATGCAGTCTGAATTTGAAATGTCTATGATAGGGGAACTGTCATTTTTTCTTGGTCTGAAAATTGCTCAAAGGTCTGAAGGAATATTTCTTTCTCGAGAAAATTATCTAAGAGAAATGTTGAAAAGGTTTCAAATGGAAGATTCTACACCTATGAGCACACCTATGGTCACTGGATGCAAGTTAAGCAAGGATGATGACTCACCTGATGTTTATCAGAGTTCATATAGGTCTATGATAGGTAGCCTGTTGTACATCACAACATCTCGTCCAAACATAATGCATGTTGTTGGAATGGTAGGAAGGTATCAGTCTGCACCTAAATAGAGTCATTTTATAGTTGTCAAAAGAATATTCAAATACTTGAAAGGAACAATGAACTATGACCTATGGTATCCTAGGAATCAAAATTTTCAATTATCAGTCTATTCATATGTTGATTGGGCTAGCTGCATGGATGAAAGGAAAAGCACAAGTGGAGGTGCATTCTTCTTAGGAAATAGTCTTGTAGCATGGTTGAGAAAGAAGCAAGGTTCCATTTCCTTATCAACTACAGAAGTTGAATGCATTACAGCTGCCACTTCCTATACCCAAGTATTGTGGATGATTCAAACACTTGCAAAATAGGAGGTCAAATATACTACACCGATTCCAATTCATTGAGATAATACTAGTGCAATTAGTGTGTCAAAGAATCATGTATTTCACTCCAAGACCAAGCATATACCCATCAAGTATCACTTCTTGAGGGAACAAGTAATCAACATTGTTGTTTGTTTGCATTATATTCCATCCAAAGATCAGATTGTTCGTATCTTCACTAAACCACTTCCAAAAGATCGGTTTGAGTATCTACGCCAGAAGTTGGGTGTGACCTTGTTATCAAGTTAAAATAGTCTATCAGATCAGGGGGAGAGTGCTCATAGTATATCTGATCAGGGGGAGAACAGATTCACTCTCGGTTTTCTTTGACATTGATGTCAAAGGGGGAGAAAAAGGTGTGGTATGGATGCTACAATTAGAGTTCCAAAGAGAATAGAGTATGGTCTAGATGCTATAGTTGGAGGTCTAAGCAAAATAGTGAATCCTTTTAGGGTTTCCATCAATGCCAAAGGGGGAGATTGTTGGCATGTTTATAGGAAGAGTGTTCTTATCATTGATGGAAAATAGAAAAGATAAGATGAGACCCTTCAATCGGTCTTGCAAGAGAAGGTTCAGAGGATGAAACCTTTTGAATACTTAGAAAATCTTCTAAGTCAGAAGAGATCGTAAGCTCAGGAGGAGGAGTGATAGTGGTTTTCAGATCAATCACTGTGAAGAATCTAGATCATTGGATCAAAGTGTAGATACGAGGAATGAGCACACAGAGGAGGAGAACAGATCTTAGGCATTAGATCTGAGCACATGTACCAACCGTCATTGGATCTAGATGTAAGTGCACATGCCTTAATTCCTTTAGAGTGCACACGAAAAGAGGACTCACGAAGTCCTGAAGTTTCGAGGTCTATCGGAACCGTCCATCATCGAGGGGGACAGGTGGAAGCAGATCCGAGAGTTAGAGGATTTGTGCTTAGAAATATTTACAAGGAGAAGAGTGGAAACTCATGAAGTTCAAAATCGTGAAGGAAATCCTACCTATTAGTGTTGGGAAGGACACGTGGCGAGAGATCAGCGCTTTGTTGATTTGCAAATCGCAAAATCCATAGGAAGGAGTGAATAAACGAGACATGAACTCGTGAAGTCCGATTTCATGAAATGATATCGACCGTTGGATCATGGAGAGATCTGGGTCGTTTATCAAATGCAAGTGCAAATTCAGGAATCGAGAAAAGGAGGTGCTCTAACCTCCGACATCGCGAGTTGGGAAGTCTCAAAGTGCGAAGAAGATATCTGGACCATCGATCGAGGAATGTCATGGGTCATTGATCTGGCATGAAAAAGTTCATATTTCGGGAACTCAGACTTTGAATAATGGAGGAGATCTAACTCGTGAGATCGCGAAACGCGACGTCAAGTAGTGCCTTTTTGGTTAGCATGTGGTTATAGCCTATGGACATGTGAAGAGGAACTTGCACCCGGTGCTAGTTAATGTAGGTGAAGTTCATAAGGAGCTTCTTCACAAGGAACTCATGTAACTATCAGAAGAGATCTCATGTAAATGTCAGATGAACTGTAACTGTAACAGAGAAGAGGAAGGGTCACAGTGGAAGAGAAGCTAAGAATCTCAGGATAACGACCACTGATGATGAACAGACTGTGGATAACTGCCATAAAAGGTGAATAGTTGTGTGGATGATGTGTTAGAGGTCTTGGCATGCTAAAAATGCAGAAAAAAGAAGAGAGGAAGTGATTTTTGGTAGTTGTTCATGCAGGTAGAAGGAGTTTGTGTGCAACATCTGAAGCAGATAGCAGAGGCACAACACATAGCATGCAAAAGCAACATAGATCATAAAGCATATAAATATGCATAAGTGGAGATGTGCATAGAAGTTGAAGAAGGCAGAGGAGACTCTGAGCTGCAATAGATCAAATCAGAGATAGATCAAGTAAGTAAGTTTTTGTAAGATTCAATCAGGGTGGTAGGGTGGTGCTAGGGAGGATTGTAGTCCTATAAATTCTAGTTCGTGCAGAATATGTTCTGGGAGTTGGTGCTTCCATCTGGTTGGTGCTAGAGAAACCTGGGAGTTGGTACTTCCATCTAGTTGGTGCTAGATAAATCTGAGATTTGGTTCTCTCTGCAAGTTGTAGCTTGCTATCAGAGTTTGTAGCCTCATATTTGAGTTGGTGCTCAAAGATTGTGATGTACATGAAAGTTGGAGCTTGATTGACATCCTAAGAAGAAGAGGTTGTCTCCCTTTATGGGTTCCTCGAGAAAATCAATATCTCTATGTATTCTATGTGATTGATAAAATATTGTATATCTATGCATGTTAATTTATCAACAACACATTAAATAATAATCTAGAAAGATTCAGAAAAGAACTTGAAAAGTTTCAAGCTTATATATAAATAACTGATTCACCCCCCCCTCTCTCAGTTATTTTTCCAACAACATAATGGGGAGCATCAACTATACCACCTATGTATGACATTCCTCCATCATATGACCATTCGATTACATAAAAGCCAGTTGAGAAGGAAAGTACTCTAAAGAGTTTCTTAAAGACTTGTTTAGAACTAATAAAGGATGAAAATGAAGTATGTTATCACATGAAGTTGTCAAGGGTCGCAGCAGTTGTCCAAATATTTTTCTTGCACAATAAACAACCATAATCACAAGAGCAACATTCAGAGAAGTCTATTTTTGGGATGAAATACAAGTAGTGGCCGGGTTCAATTTTCAACGGCGGAGATCCTACGAGTAGTTCAGATCAGCGGCTGGCATGTATTCAGAATGTAAAAATTACACAAGGTTTAACGACTAGGTGGAAGCCCTAAAGTCACACATCAAGCTCCATACGTCCTTTCAGATTGGACGATCATGATTTACTTTGGGATTTTGAGCTTCAGGAGTTTCGGCTTCCCCACTCCCATTTTCCTCCAAAGTGCTTTGGCCCGAAATCACAGATCAAGTGCCATGCATCCTTTCATATTGGATGGTCATACTTTACTTCAGTAGTTTAGGCTTCAGGAGTTTCATCTTCTCCACTCTCATTTTCCTCCGAAGATCTTTTTCCCAAAGTCACAGATCAAGATCCACGCATCCTTTCAGATTGGATGGTCATGATTTACTTCGAGAGTTAAAGCTTCAGGAGTTTCGGCTTCCCCACTCCCATTTTCCTCCAAAGTTATTTTTCATGAAGTTGCATATCAAGCGTCGTGTGTTCCTCCAAATCGAATGATCAAAATTTACTATAGGAATCCAGACTTTGGGAGTTTTATCTCCTCCCCTCTTGCTTTCATCTGGAGCATTTTCTCCTGAAGTTAACAGATCCATGTCATGTGTCCTCCTCAGATCGATGATCGGTGTTCACTTCATGGCTCCAGCTCTACATGCATATCGCCCCCGAGCTCTGAAGTGCCAAAGTACGTGGCAGTCATCAATTCGGATATGTGGCGCTCTCATCGGTCATGAAAACTGGTATACATCTAGTGATGAAACATGGAACTTAGTCCAGGCACCTTTGGGCATATCATCTACTTGTTTCCAAGTGAAACATGCATGACATGTCACCATAGTGACGTAAGGCCACCACGTTAGATCATCCTCTGGGAAGTGTTCTTTTTTAGTGCCAAAATTAGCACCATCTCCCAGCACGGTTAGAATGATCCTAAAATTGGCAATCAGATAAACTTTAGCGGTGGTGTTAAATTCAGCAGGAGTTCCCAGATCATAGATCATGACCAGATAAATGGCCATGTTTCATTGCGGGGATGCAACATGCTCGAATAATAAAATTCTTGAGCGGACCCGCAATTGAAACCGTGGCATAGTAAAAGAGCTACGTGGCGGAAGGTGGTGAATTTTGGGCTCAAAAGTGGTGTGAATCCAAACCGCCTTTGACAGCCCCGCAATCACATGCTTATATAGCGTCTAATCCAAGAAAATCATGTGGCAGCCCCCTAGGCGTTGAGCCTCGTCCCTATCCCGAGGAGGATTCAGTTAATGGAAAAGGACTGGTAGTTGAAACCTCATCTCAGTCCATAAATTGAATGCATAGAAGCCATTTCCAAGAGGACTAGACTGTTAGCTCATAGTAACATAGGGGGAAGAAAGGCCCATGATGATCTGAGTTTGTGTCTGACAAGGGAATACATGCATAGTTTGACAAAAGAATGCATAGATGAAAGAATTGAACAAGATATCCAGGTCACACTCCTAGCAGGTGTGGACTGAGTTGATTATAAATAGATGAGTTTGTATTTTGGGGAGAAGAGGGTTTTCTTCAGAGGAGGGAGAGTTGAGAGATTTTTTAGGAGCAGGGCTCTATAATTTTTCATTTTGTATTCCCGAGGGCTTGGGTTGTAAATATATGTTATTGAATATTCCTTTGAATCATTTTTATCAGGTCATCTTCTTAGTTTACACACTATTTTTGTTTTCCTTCTTGTTTGAATGTAATCTCTCTGATTTATGGATCCCTGAGGCAATGAAGGTTTTGTTGCTATCATGCCCATCTTTCATGGTTAGTCAAATTTTCTCTATTTCTCTTCTTGTCTGAATGTAATCTCTCTTATTTATGGATCAGTAAGGCGATGGATGTTATGTTTCTATCATGCCCATTCTTCATGGTTTGTCACATTTTCTCTGTTTTTCTCATTGTTTGGATGTAATCTCTCTAATTTATGGATCCCTGAGGTGATGGAGGACCTGTTGCTATCATGCCCATATTTCATGGTTCACCAAACATTTTCTATCTTCTTCTCCTCATCACCACATTAATCATTTTGTCTGATAGGTCGTTTAAATGCCTTCCTTATCCACGATACTTATGACTCCATAGCCCACTGGTCCTGAACCAATTTGCAGTTACTTCTGTTATCTTTTCCTCTCTCTACAGTCTCACTGATCCACCTTGCCAAACCATTTTAATCATTTTACTTTATCTTGATGGTTACTTTATCTTGATGGGTATTGGGCTTATCCTCTTGCAATAAGAGGGTGACTCTCAGTGCTAACATTAATGGCATCATTGTCGAGGACGGAAGTGAAGATATCTTCCCTAGCAGAACGACAATGAATAGATCCAGTTTTAGATGGTGAACTGAAGTTGGACATATTATTTTGACTACTTATCTTTCACCATGGCGACTCCATTGTTCGAAAATATATTGGCAACTCCATTGGTTTGAAATGGACAAGATTTTAGCTCAGAGGTATGCCTTCTATGATTTTTCAAAAATAGTTGGTTTCCTTAATACATTTCCTAGTAGAGATGAATGGGAAAGTATCCTTCCTAAATTTTGAGGAGAAGAGTGGGAGGTATTGGCTGAACATTTGATGGATTTTCATGATTTTATTCATCGAATTCATATCGTGCATGAAGATGTTCATATTAATATTTCCAGGTATTCATTAGAGGGGATTGCTCATGATTGGTGTTGATCTCTTCCCATTGCAAGCCTCACCTCTTTGACAGGTTTTCATGCATCTTTCAATTCGTTTTGTCAAGTTTATTTTTCAGCTGAGTATATTTATGAAAACTATTGTGATGAGTTTTATTTGCTTCATAAAGATTCTTCTAGTCATGAAAGTCAGATTTGTGATGAATCATTCACTAAAGAAGAAAACATTTATCATGAAGATCAAGAGGTGTTGAATGATATTCATTATGTTAAAAATAACACAGAAACATATGGCATCATATCAAATGTATCTGTTGTTTTAAATGTTCATGAAGATCAACATCTCTCTTTTGAATATTCTGATGACGAAGAGCAAGTGTATTTTGCAGTAGATATTTCTCCTGACTGCGAAGCTAAGATAGATAATAAGCTAGTGACAAAAGCTAGGGAAGATTCCTCTATGTTCTTTCCTAGATTTTCAGAATTGAAGGAAGATTTTGTGTGCTGCTCTTATGAAGGAAATGTAGAGGATATTCCTTCCCTTGAAACAGATTTTTTCGGTAGCCTTGCTTATGATGAAGAAGTTGTTTCAAATACTGACAAAAAACAACCAATTTTTGTCAAATATCCTAGTGAAGATAGTGAAGATCAAAGTTTTTTCATGTCTTCTTTGGAACCTCGTAGCATGGTTCTTGCACATGATAATGAAGGAGAAAAGGCAGAGTTAAATGTGCAGCTTATCTCATGTCCAACACTTATAAATGAGAAAATATCGCCTAGGATTAGCCAACCTGCAGCAATCATGTACTTGCATGTGCATGCTGAGAACATCAAACAATGGGTAAGCCATGATGCAATGAAGAAAATAATTTCTTACTATTTTAGCATTCCTTATTATGAATTTTGTGACCTTGTGGGGTTATATATGGACTTAATTTTGACAAAAGAATTAGAGCCTGCAAAATTATTCATCTTATCATCATTTGGGCATATTGTCAGTATTCCAAAACATGTTTTCATTCTGCTGTCATACTTCACTTACCTTTTGTGGATCATTTGTAGTGAAAGGAAGAGTTATGTCACCAAACAGTCTGGGTGGCTATGGTGGAAGTTTGATTTCACCTAGCACATTGTAAAAACATCAGTTAGTATAGGATTGTACATAAATAATCATCTTTTGGAGCATAAGTGTTTGTTTTATTTTTATAAGTAGAGTACAGTATATATCAGGCTTTTTTCTTCAGCAAAATGTATTTGAGCTCGACTCCTCAACCCAACATCTAAGGCACCAGAACTACACGTTATTGACAGATCACATGGATCATTCCATCCCCTATGGAGCCAATGTTATCACATGAAGTTTTCAAGGGTCTCAATAGTTGTCCAAATATTTTTCTTGCACAAGAAACAACCATAATCACAACCGCAAAATTCAGAGCAATCTATTTTGGGAATGAAATACAAGCAGTGGTCAGGTTCAATTTTCAATGACGGAGATCCCAGGAGCAGTTCAGATCAATGGCTTGTGTGTATTTGGCATGTCAAAGTTGCGCAAGGTTTAAATACTATGTGGAAGCCCTGAATTCACAGATCAAGCACCACGCATCCTTTCAGATCAGACAGTCATGATTTACTTCGGGAGTTCGGGCTTCAGGAATTTCAAATTCCCCACACCCATTTTCCTCTGAAGTGCTTTGGCCCAAAATCACAGATCAAGCACCACACGTCCTTTAATATTGTCCAGTCATAATTTACATCGAAAGTTTAGACTTTGGGAGTTTCCACTTCTCCACTCCTATTTCCCTCCAAAGTGATTTTTCCCGAAGTCACAGATCAAGCGCCACGTATCCTTTCAGCTCGAACGGTCATGATTTACTTCAGGAGTTCAGGCTTCAGGAGTTTTGGTTTCCCCACTCCCATTTTCCTTCGAAGTGATTTTTTCCAAAGTTGCATATCAAGCGTCGTGTGTTCCTCTAGATCGGACGATCAACATTTACTTTGGGAATCCATACTTTGGGAGTTTTATCTCCTCCCCTCTCGCTTTCATCTGGAGCATTTTCTCCTAGAGTTAATAGATCCTTGTTGCGTGTCCTCCTCAGATCGATGGTCATCATTCACTTTGGAGCTCCAGCTCTACATGCATACCACCCCCGATCTATGAAATGCCAAAGTGTGTGGTAGTCATCAATTTGTATATGTGGTTCTCTCATCTGTCATGACACCTAGCATCCATCTGGCGATGACACATGGCACTAAGTCCACATACCTTTGGGCATATCATCATCTTGTTTCCAAGTGACACATGTCACCTCTCTTTTCATGACACATCAACATAGTGATGTAATTCCACGACGTCAGATCAACCTCCAGGAAGTTTTCTTGTTCAGTGCCAAAATTAACGCCATCTCCCAGCACAGTTAGAATGATCCTAAAATTGGCAGGCAGATAAACTTTAGCAGTGGCACTAAATTCAGCAGTAGTTCCTAGATCGCAGATCATGACCAGATCAACGTTCATGTTTCATTACGAGGATGCAACATGCTCGAACGATAAAATTATTGAGAGGTCCCGCAATTGAAACCGTGGTCTAATAAAAGAGCTATGTGGCGGAAGGTGGTGAATTGCAGGCTTAAAAGTAGTGTGAATTCAAACCAACTTTGACAGCCTCGTAATCACATGCTTATATAGTGTCTAATCCAAGAGCATCACATGGCATCTCCCTAGCTGTTGAGCCTCATATTGATCCCAAGGAGGATTCAGTTAATGGAAAAGGACTAGTAGCTGAAACCTCATCTCAGTCCATAAATTGAAGGCATAGAAGCCATGGCCGAGAGGACTAGACTGTCATCCCGCAGTACCACAGAGGGAATAAAGGACCATGTTGATCTTAGTTTGCATATGACAAAGGAATACATGCATAGTCTGACATAAGAATGTGCAGATGAAAGCATTGAACGAGATATCCAGGTCACACTCCTGGAAGTTGTGGATTGAGCTGATTATAAATAGATCAGTCTTTATTTTTGGGAGAAGAGGGTGTTCTTCAAAGGAGGGAGAACTAAGAGATTTTTTAGGAGAATGGCTCTGTAATTATTCATTTTGTATGCCTGAGGGCTTGGGTTGTAAATATATGTTATTGAAGATTCCTTTGAATCGGTTCTATTAGACTGTCTTCTTAGTTTACACGCTATTTTTGTTTTCCTTCTTGTCTGAATATAATCTCTCTAATTTATGGATCCCTGAGGTGATGGAGGTTTTGTTTCTATCATGCCCATCTTTCATGGTTTGTCATATCTTCTCTATTTTTCTTCTTGTCTAAATGTAATCTCTCTTATGTATGGATCCTTGAGGTGATGGAGGTTTTTTTGCTATCATTCCCATCTTTCATGGTTCATCATATTTTCTCTATTTTTTTCATTGTCTGGATGTAATTTCTCTGATTTATGGATCCCTGAGGCGATGGAGCATCTATTTCTATCATTTCCATATTTCATGGTTCACTAGACATTTTATGTCTTCTTCTCCTCATCACCACATTAATCCTTTTATCTGATAGGCGGTTTAAATGCCTTCCTTACCCATGATACGTATGACTCCATAGCCCAATGGTCCTGAACTGATTTGCAGTTACTTCTGTTATCTTTTCCTCTCTCTACAGTCTTACTGATCCACCTTCTCAAACCATTTTAATCCTTTTACTTGATATTGATGGGTATTGGGTTTATCCTCTTGCAGTCAGAGGGTGACTCTCAGTGCTAACACATTAAATGTGTTGCACGAGATGATCAACCAATGCATGCAAGATAAAGAAGAACTTGTTTCACATCAAGCAATTAACCAAGTACAACGCAAGCAAATGATGAATAGGTAATTCCAACTTAATGCGTAGATGATCTGAAAATTCCTTAGATGTAAAAATAACTCTTAAATACACATAAACATCCAACCATATTTGGAATATAAATGATCGCTTGTCTATTTGCAAAAAAACATGTTAATATGCTTACTTGTCCATAAAATTCATTAATATTGATGAATAACTTGAAAAATAATGAGATAACACTGCATAAAATAAAAGAACTCAAATTACATATTTTGATGACATATATCACTTAATCTTCATGTCCTCTTTAGATAGTAATGTTGTTCTTCATCATATCCAAATTCCAAATTACATTACAATATGGACTTAAAAAGCCAATTTATTGGACTCTCTTTAATTCCACTGCTCAAACTCAAATAAAGAGTTCACCATTAGAATCCTTGTGAAATTTTCAGAAATTTGACTATAAAGTCAACCAATTTCTAATCTGGCTCAGTTTTACCTCCTTTACACACCAAACGATGCACTATGGTGCTCATTAATGGAAATATGGACTAATACTTTTACAAATGACCTTTGATCATAAAATGGACCTCAAATGTATACTCTTCATAAGAAAAAAATAAAAATGAGTATAAGGTTGCTTATGTGCATTTAATATACTTCATGGCATGCATATCGAGACACACCATAGCTTGGCTCTTCTCTTGAAACGCAAAAAAATGCAGTTGTACCGTACTTCTATCTCATAATCTATGCAACCTTGGGATGTGTGTCAAGAATTGCGATCCACACCCATTAAATAGGTCACGGGACCAAACCATACCTCAAATTCCATGTTGACATTAGCATCATTTAAATGCGATTTATTTTGGGTTGTTGTAACAAAACCCACATTCGACATAGTATTTAGCAAAGGTTACACAAGTCGATGGATAATAGGAGGTATGGGGTTCAATCACTGCAAACTCCTATTCATGGTGTATATTTATTACATGGTTTCCAAATATTTTAACAAACCCACGTGGATTTAGGTCTTGGTGTTGTACATAGTGTCATTAATGTGTTTTCATTGATGTAAAATAGTAGGATGGTATGCAGAGATTGAATATCAGGAGGGTTAATGAATGAAGATGAAAGCTTAGAAGAGATGACGCGATGAAACTCACAAGGGAAAGTGCATTGTAGAAACATGATCAGATCAAGTCGGGATTGTTGAGTACGCAAGCTCCAGATCAATGACAGGGATGGATTGCGGAGAGAAAAAGGAGAATTAAAAAGAATGTTATTCCCAATCCCGCAATCAGTCTAGATCATTAGATTACAAGAGAAGGATCGTTGGAGGACTAGTTAATGATCAGATCAAATCAGGACCGTTGATATGCAAGCACCAGATCAACGATAGGGATAGATTGTGAAGAGTGAAAGTATAATTAAACAACGTGTTATTTCCAATCCTGCAATTATTCTAGATCGTCAGATCTTATAGATTCAAATATCGATGACTATGGTTGATCCACCAAACAATCATATTAAGTCGTGACCATTGGATATGCAAGCACATTTCAAGGACAGGGATTGATTGGAGAGCACAAACGGAGAATTAAACAATGCACTAATTCCAATCCCGCAATTATTCTAAACCGTCAATCGTCACCCACCAAATAGATCTATGGTTGGAATTAGTTACACTACCAATGAGAAGTTTTCCATTGCAGAGCTCGACGATAGTTTTAAACATCGTGCTAGTTGAGACCCCTCAATCATCCCTGATCGTTGATCTACTCTGAGACAATTATAGATAGTCGTTGGATCACTTTAAGTGGAAGGATACCATAAGAAAGGAAAAAGGGTTGAGATCTCGAATACCCAAATTCCTGATAGTTGTTCGATCACTTTAAGTGGAATGATAGGATAAGCAAGGAAAAAGGGTTGAGATATCGAATACCTAAATTCCTAATATCCATTGGATCACTTTAAATTAGAAGGATATGATAAGCAAAGAAGAAGAGTCGTTGGATTTAAACCAAGGAAAAGCAACATCACAGATATATCAAGCCATCGATCTAATATCATGATCAACAAACAACATTCATTTTGGGATAAAAGTTGTGAGGAGGTTACACTTCGGGGAATCTCACTTCAGAAGAACTAGGAAGTGGAGAAATCGAATTACCCAAAGTTCTGAAGGCTGAAATCCCGAAGTGGATATGAGTCATCTAATCATAGGAACACTTTGGTAAGTATCTTGATCGTTATATCAAGAAGAAGAATATGTGCCACATCGGGAGATCTACATAAGTAGACCACGTCAGTAAGGATACATGGCACATTCAGATAATGACAAGTGTTAAGATGAAATCGACATTTCAAGTATGTGTAAATCATGAATCTGAGTGACACGTTGAAGCTACTTGGCTCGTGCCACATCATCAAGTGACCTCAACAAGTTATGTCACTCCAAGCATTTTACTTCAGAAGTTTCACCACCAATAAATGACATAAGTCCCGAAGTCCCGAAGTGGACATGATTCATCCAATCTGAAGAACACTTCGGGAGCATTCTTAACCATTGAAAATTATGGACATGGGTTTTTTATTCGACAGATCTGTAAAGAGGCTGGAAGTAGTGAAGGATGAAGTCCTGAAGTGGACATGATTCATTCGATCTGAAGAACACTTCGCAAGTATTCTCTACCATTGATCAAGTACAATGGAAGGATAGAGTAAGTGGAATAGCCAAAGTCCCGAAGTAAATGAGAACCGTGCATCTAATCAAGAGATTAAAACATGACCGTTGATTTTGATAAAGTGATCAAGCACTCGCTTGACCTAATGCCTGGTCACCGCTTGTGGTCATATGGAATAAGAAAATTAAAGGTAAAATCTTATACATCACTTAAGTTGATAATCCCATGGTTTTTCGTTGTCAATCATATGTAATTGTTTGAAGGAAGCGCCTCAATAGAAATCAATGTTTGCAATAGTTGCAGTGATTATGGTTAAGTTAAATGAAGAGGTGAGATAGTTCAAACGAAAGGACACAATGCATTATAACTCACGTTGTTTTGAAGATTATATAAATGATAAAGAGTGGTGAGAATAATGTGTCTTTGCAGTCTGAATCAAAAGATATATTAAATCATAGAAGCAGAGAGAGAAGTAGTGAATACATGATACAAAAGTTTTCCATATTCAGAAATTAAGGGCGGTTGGGTGGTTCAATGGCAGGTTGGAGCCTACAGGGGATTAGGTGCTTCCTTGTTAGTTGTAGATGACTAAACAAGGGGTCAGAGCCTCCTACTAGTTGGTGCTGGTGAACAAGGGTGTGGGTGCATATTGATCAATTGGTGATGATCTAAGAGGAAGAACATATTCCTTCTATGTAACATGTCAAAAAAAAAATTGAAGTTAATAGAAAAGTGTTTGTGGTTTTCCCAATTGGGTTCCACGATAAAATTTTGTGATAAAATATTGTTTTTATTAACAAAAGAAAATTGATAAAATTATTGTTTCACTGATTCACCCCCCCCCCTCTCACAATGATAGGATCTGATCCTTCAATTGGTATCAGAGAAGGTCTCTTCACAAACGGTTTAAATCACTTAAAGAGAAATATAGATCAGAATGGATCAACAGTTGAAGATGTCATCAAAACTCCCCCTATTTGATGGTGAATATTATGTCTTCTAGAGTGTTAGAATGAAAATCTATCTGATGTCCATTGGACTGGAAGTATGGACATTAGTTGAAAATGGATATGATGTTCCAAAATCCACTCCAATAGTAGTAGAAGACAAGAAAATTTTTTGGGAACATGCAAAGGCTAAAACAAACTTCAAGCTGGACTGAGTAAGAAAATCCTTGATAAAGTATTATACTGTAATAATGCAAAACAACTCTGGGATAAATTGGAAACCATATATGCAGGAGATTCCAAGGTAAAGAGGGCCAAACTCCAGACTCTCGGAGTACAATATGAAGGTCTAAAAATGAAGGATGAAGAAAATATCTTAGAGTACTTAGAAAGAGTTGATAATATTGTTAATACAATCAGATGTTTGGGAGTAGAAGTGTCAGACAATGATCTAGTTGAAAAAATACTAAGAACACTACCTATTCTATATAATCCTAAAGTGTCCACTCTTGAAGATCAAGAAAATCTAGAGAAACTCACCATGGATGAATTGTATGGAATCCTCACAACCTATGAGTTAAGACAAGGCCATGAGAACCTCCCACAAGGAGAGGCAGCCTTCAAGGTGCTCAAGAAAACAAAAAATAAAAAGAAAAAACCTCAATCCAGCCATCATGAAGAATCTGATGTAGAAGAAGCCAAATTTATTAAAAAACTTCAGAAAGGATCATGGAAGTACAAAGTCAAGTTGCCTTTCAAATGTTTTGATTATGGCAAGGTTGGCCATTTTTCTTCCAAGTGTCCATATCCCAAGGAGAACCATGAAGATGAAGTGGACAAAAATAAACAATACTAGAAGAAGGAAAAGCCCAACTACAAAAAACAATTTACAAAGGGAAAAATATTTTTTACTCAAAAGAAGAAAACAATAGTTCCTCGGAGTCTAGTGACAGTGATGATGATGAAGTCCTTTTTTCTAGGTATTGAAGATCCTAATGAGATAGAAGAAATTTAGCATGAGGAAGAGTCAGAAGTTGAAGTAGAGGTTAATATGGAAGGATAACTTCTCAGTGCCTTGGATGAATTAAGAAGATACAAAACCAAATATAGATAGCTGAAAAGTTTTGTAGTTGAACAAAAAGAAAAACATGAACAGAAAGAAAAAGAGATGGAGAAACTCATGAGAAACTTGAAAAACCAAATCCTAGAAGCAAATAGGATGGAAGAAATTCTGGAAAAGTCTCTTAAAGAAAAACAAATAACATGTGAAAGAATGGAGGCAAAAACAATTCACCTAAGAAAAGAACTTGATGCAAAACTCATTCAAAGAAGATATGAAAATAGATCTAAAATATTAGATAAGATTATTACCACACAAAGGGATTCAGGTAATAAAAATGGAATAGGTTATTCTCAAGAAGAAAACCAAGTTAACTCAAAATCTTATGCAGTTTCTCTCCTCAGTACATTCAAGAAGAAAGATGAAGAGAACACAAGTAATGATCAAAACTCCAGACGACTACTTCCACCCCTCAAGAAGGAATATAAGACAACACCAAAGAAGGTTTATAAAAATAGGTATCCTCACATTTTCTTTGGTTATTTCTTTGCATGTTCTAATTTCGAACACAAAGCTATGAATTGTAGAGCATATAGAAGGAAAACTTTGAGGGTTAAGAACGATAACCTTAAAGATAACCAAACAGTAAATCAAGTTAAAATAAGAAACTATAACTCCTTTACACATCTACAAGAAGGGGACCTAGAATGCTTCAGATGTCATAATTATGGACATAAATCCAGTAATTGCAGATAAATGGATGTCTCAAAAACAAAGTTCATTATAGAGAAAAATAATATTTGGAAAGAAAAAACATCAAAGGAGGAATGTCTTATTGCCTTAAAATCCCAATATAAAGAAGATCTTTGGTATGTTGATAGTGGGTTCTCAAAACATATGACAAGAAACAAGGACAAGTTTTTGAAATTAAATAAAAAAAGGGTAAAGTTACATTTGGTGACAATGCTTCAGGTAACATACTTGGGAAATCCATTGTGAGTTTGGGAAAATACAAAAACAAGAATGTGTTGCTTGTTGAAAAACTAAAACCTAGCCTATTAAGTGTCAGCCAAACCTATGATCAGGGGCACTTTTGCATCTTTGATTCCCAGAAATGTGAGATTAGGAGAGAGGACTCAGGAAAATTGGTTGGTACTGCTCCTAGAACTCCTAAGAATGTATATATACTAAATAAAAAATTGAATGAGGAGTGTCATATAAATTTAGTAGATGAAATTTGGCTATGGAATAGAAGGTTGGGGAACATTAAACTTGACAATTTAGTGAAAGTAAGAAATCTTGGGGCAGTAAGAAGCTTTCCAAAAATCATAAATCCCTCAAATCCTATGTGTAGACATTGTCATCTAGGGAAGAAAACTAGAATAAGGTTCAAAACAAAAGAATACTCAACCTCAAAACCTTTAGATCTTGTTCACACCAACCTCTTTGGACCTACAAGGACCAAGAGTTTGCAAGGAGAGTCCTACTTTATGTTGTTCATTGATCATTTTACTAGAATGATTTGGGTGTGTTTTCTCAAGGAAAAATCAGAAGCACTTAACAAATTCAAAGATGTAAAGACCCTTGTTGAAAATTAAAAGGAGACAAAAATAAAATGTCTTAGATCAGAAAATGGTGGTGAGTTCACCTCAAAAGAGTTTGATCTCTTCTGTGAAACCCATGGAATAAAAAGACAATTCTTTACTGCCAGAACACCTCATCAAAATGGGATTGTTGAGAGAAGGAATAGAACAGTTCAGGAGGCTGCAAGGACTATGTTGAATGAAGCAAAATTATTTGATGGATATTGGAGGGAAGTTGTAAGAACAATAGTATACATATTGAACATAAGTCATATCAGGATTAATAGTAATAAGACTCCTTGTGAACTATGGTTTGGAAGAGATCCTTCAGTAAAATACTTCAAGGTCTTTGGAAGTAAGTGCTACATCAAAAGGCTTGACGAGAATCTTGGAAAATTTGATGTTAGATCTGATGAAGGTATCTTTCTTGGATATGATTCTACCAAAAAAGCATACAAATGATACAATCTTAGATTACATAAGATTGTTGAGAGTGCAGATGTCAAGGTGAATGATTTAAAAACAATAAGGATCAAACATCAAGAGACTATACTTGACAGTGAAGATGAAGATGATGATGAGTCATTGGTAGCTTGGATAAGCAAGAAACAATCCTCAATTTCTCTGTCTAGCACTGAATTTGAGCATATTACAGTAGCACAATGTTGCACACAAGTAGAATGGATGAAACAAACCTTACAAGAAATCAAAATAGTGTTTGAAGAACCTACTACTATCTATTGTGATAATACAAGCGTTATAAGTCTCTCCAAGAACCCTTTCTGGCAGTCCAAATCAAAACAAATTCCCATTAAATACCATTATCTAAGAGATCAGGCTGAAAATAAGAAAATTAAATTGGAATATGTCCCAACGCAAGACACTACTACATTGGGCGGAAATTACGATGGTTTAAAATTTCGTCGTATTTTTTTTTCTTTTCTTGGACTAAATTTACTTTTTTTTTTGGGGTCTAACTGTTGGTCACTCTAGCGACCAACATTCCATGTTGGTATTTATAACGACTAAATTTAGTCGGTAGAGAGACCAACCACGAGTTAGTTTCTATAGTGACTAACTTTAGTCCTTATAACAACCAACTATGGCATGTGTGAGAATCAAACAGTCATTTACGACAAATCAATCTTATATATATCTAAGTTACGACAAATTTGCTATAGTT
Source organism: Picea engelmannii (assembly GCA_009831015.1). Taxonomy (NCBI): domain Eukaryota; kingdom Viridiplantae; phylum Streptophyta; class Pinopsida; order Pinales; family Pinaceae; genus Picea; species Picea engelmannii. The sequence continues at coordinate 124,371 of ML787057.1, forward strand.
GCAACAATCATTTTCTATAGTTGCGAAAATCATTCGGGTGTTTCGATGCAATGGTGTTCTGGTTTTTTATGAAATCTTGATTTCAATTCTCTTTCAAGAAGAGAAACATTGAATTGATCAGACTCTACATAGCTGAGATTTTGAAGGTCAGTACTTAAAATTTTTCTATGTGATTTAGTAATTTGGTGCTATTGAACTATATTATGGTTTATTTTCACTCCTTAAATAAGATTTTATGGTTTATTTTAACTCCTTATAAATATTTTATGGTTTATCCACTTTTGATAGAGTAAAACGATTACCGATTCAACTACAATCACTCTAATTTTGTTCTTATATTTCATGGAACTTCTTGAATATCTAAGTATCCTTGCCTTAGTAAATTTAAATTTAGGGTTTCCTCCTTGAGTTGGAAAAGAACCAACTAGAAGTGAAGAGTAGTGGATTTTTTGGTGATATTGGGCATCAATACTCTTGTGTATCCCTAAATCTACCCTAATTTTTATTAGGTACTTAATATTATATAGTGTGATTTTGGGTGATAATAGATCCACCTCCTCTTATTAATGGAATATTGTGATTTTGGGGATGAATCAAAGTATGAGGCTTTAAACTTGGATAGTAAAAGATGTATAGTGTACCGTTTATCATTACCATGCCAAGGAATTGCTTTCCAGCTTTGATTGGTTGTCTTCAAATTAATTTTCTTTACATCATCATTTTTTATGAGAATTAAAGTTTCCTTTACGCTTCTTATGTCATGATTTATTTTTCTCCCCAAACTGTTTCTTGCACTTTTATCAATTTTGACAACATAATAGTAGGTGGATCGCAACAAAGAGATTATTAGAAGATTCATTTATGTTTGGATGTTTATGTGTAGGTCAATGTGTTGTTTTAGAACCAAGTGTCATTTAGATTCCTAAATACCACCCAGTGTTGTACGTTGGATGTGAAATGCGTTGGTTTCATGCTTTGTTCCTTATTTTTTCTAGTTGATTTTAGGTTTCATGCTTTGTCCCTTATTTTTTCTGAACATGCTGTATAATTTTCATTACAAATATCTAAATATATACCAAATTATTTGAATAGATTTGTATATTGTATTTATAATGTTTCAATGGATTTGTTCTAATAGGTAATTACAATGTCAACTCCAGACGAGAAAAGAGAGCTTGTTATGTTAAAGTGTCAAATGGTGATTCATGGTGATGGGAAATGTTATTGCCCTTGTTCTGAATGCAGGGGTTTTAATGGAAGAAGACTACTTTTAAAAATAGTTGAAAAACATTGTAGGGAGAATGGGCACATTGAAGGGGACAATGAATATCGTCCCATGGTAAATAATTGGTTATTATAGATCTTTAAGGGTATTAGACATTAATTTTTTTTTTTAATTTATCTTTCAAAATAATATGTGTGATACACTCTAACTGTATTTTATTGCTTCTATTGTTTTTATTAAAGAAAAATCATCCTAAGAATGTGATGTCGCCTAGAAGGAGACATTTTCATAGAGATAGTATTGAGTAACAAGATGAACTTAATCGTGTAGATAATGATGATCACGTTATTCCTATGGAAAGTGATGATATTAATAATACAGTTGATGATGATGGGACAAATAGATTGATCCAAGACATTTATAATGCTCCAATGGATGATTATGTCAAATTGGAGGAGGACAACTTGCAGGATGATAATGATGACAATGATGAGGACAATGATGATGAATATATTTTTGATAAACCTATCCTTCAAAATGCCACTGAATCCCTATATGAAGGAACAAAAAAAAGTGTTCTCTCTGCTGTAATGTTGTTGGTCAACTTGAATGTATCAAATGGTTTGTCAAACACATGTATGACACAAATCCTAAGGTAAGCAACATAATTTTACAGTTTTATGCAATTTTCAACTTTTATTTTATTTTATTTTCAGTGTTAATTGATGTCTAAATTAAGGATGCAATATTTATAATGATTAATATAATTTTCATTATTGATTTTTTTTTTTTTGTATATTGTTGTTGTAGGTTGATAGGTGAATATTTCTTACCATCCTCAAATAACTTACCTCGCACATGCCGAGAATTATCAGTCATTCTAAAAGAAATTGGAATGGAATATCAGGTTATTGATGCATACCCCAATGATCACATAATATATTATGGACAATATGCATCTGAATCGAATTGCCCACAATGTCAAATCAATAGATATTGAACTGATCAGTTAACAAAAAAGATTCCTCACAAGGTTCTTCATTATATTCCCATAATTCCACACCTGCAACGACTATTTAGATGTCGGAACATAACACAGTTTATGGATTACCATGCACGGAATAGAAGTGAAGATGATGTTCTTTGAATGCCTGAAGATGGTTCTTTATATAAAAATATCAAAGAAATATGGCCAATTTTTAAATAAGAACCTCGTAATGTTAGGATTTCATTGGCAGCTGATGGTGTAAATCCATTTGGTGAGCTCAGGTCCGTCTACTCGGTGTGGCATGTTTTTGTTATAAACAATAACCTTCCTCCTTGGATGTCAATAAAGAGAGAGCACACAATGTTGACAATGATTGTTCCATGTATATTTTTATAACGATATTGTTTTTTTGATGTTTAACATTTCATTTGTCTTGTCCATTGCACAATTTCATATATGTATACAAGGTGTAGTAATTATGTGTATTTTTTAACCATTTAGGTAAGTACAAAGTGAAATATATGAATGTATATATTGAGCCTCTTGTCGATGAGTTTTTAAAGTTATGGGACGACATCACTATGTATGACATCTCTAGACTAATAGGTCAAAGAGGATTTCAATTCCATGGGATTCTTACATGGACAATTCACGATGCACCAGGACTAACACATTTTTCTAGTATGTAACACACTATTGCACTTAAATAAGTTAGATGTTGATGATAGTATAATGTTTTTTTTTTTTAAATAATTACTTGTTATATAACTAATGCTTCCATTGATGCGTATCTTCTAGGTCTTCAAACAAAGGATAAATTTGCATGTCTAGTTTGTGGTCCTAGGATGAGATCTTGTCGCTCAAGAATTTTAGGAAAGGAGGTGTTTGATGAATATAGGAACTTTCTCCCTAAGAACCATAGGTATCGAAATACCGATAAACATATTTTCAATGGTAAAGATGAGAGTGGGATAAAACCATGAAGAATGACACCACACCTATGGAAGTTGGAATATAACAGATCAAATCGTCAATGTAAGTCAATCGTCATCATCGTATGAAATATATTACATTTTTTAATTGTGTTGAATTCTCATGTCTACTGTGTATAATCTAACAATTTTTGTGTTAATTTCATTTATGTAACATATAGTTGGTCATCAAGGCATTATACCTCCATCAATTATTATTATTCATTATTCTTACTAATTTATATTTTTTTTATTGCAGCTGGTCGAGTGTGGGATGCACTACATTTATACATTGCTAACAATCTTGATTGGATGAAGCTATGGATAGAACAATGTGAAAAACATGATGGTAGGTTATCATGGGAATGGGTGGCTACATTAATTAAAAGAGCTCATCGTAATGAAGATCACAATATTATGCAAAGGGAGATTGATTTAGCATATGGTTTAAAAGATAAGCAGGTAAGCATATAAAATTTTACCCGCACTTTCTGTTATTATACAAAATGTTAATGTATTATTTTTTAATATTTATTAAGTTTAAATACATTTATTAATTATTAATTTATTTTGTACTTCTTGGGAATATTACAATTGAAGCACCACAAAGCTATGTGGTATAATGGTTGAAACTTTCACATCAAAAGGGTGGATGACACGAAGAAAACCATCGATTCAGGGATAATTGTAGTGTTTCAAGTCACTAATGTTTCTTCTAGAAGTGGCAAACATCCAAGACTAATAGAAAATAGATATTATGGATATTTGGATGATATAATCGAGTGTGACTTCAAATCCTTCAAGATAATTCTGTTTGAGGTCAAATGGTATCGTTTACAAATAAATGAACGTGATCTTGAAAGAACTGTTATTCAGCATGACAATGGTTTTACCATGGTTAATACAAGGACATTTGAGCCGGGTGTAGAAATTTATGTTCTTCCTAGCCAATGTGAGCAAGTATTCTATTGCGAGGTTCCTAGTAAACCAGGTTGGTCGTTTGTTGTTATATATTATCCAAGTGGAAGGCCTGTAAAGTATAATGTACCGAAAGAAGATGATATTCAAGAACTAGAAGGTGATACAGAGGAACATGAGGACGTAGACTGTGTATCGTCATATGAAGAAGTCAAAGAATTTGATCGACCATATGATGTAGATGACAATGTTCTCATTGACGCTATATCTGATGATGATATTATTGAAAATTATGATAGTACTGATGATGATGATGATATGGCCAATCCATTTGAAGATGATTCTGAAATACCAGATGAGATGATGAGTTGGATGAAGAAGAAGATCAATGATATTCCTACATGTGGTGAGCTTTTTGTACTATAGATCTCTTATGTTTTTTTTCTTTCATGTAATCTTAGTGTCGTTTTTAATTATAGTTGTTGAATCTAGATAGATTGGGTATTGGGGAAATGACAATGTTCATGATGAAGATGATATTGACGATGTTGAGTTTG
>ML787057.1:145857-183280 GCA_009831015.1 Picea engelmannii
TTTCAACAACCATTGGTTTCCATTTCATTGCTTTATTTTTACCTTTCCCATTCCAACAATTTTGCATGGTTTATCATCACCCAAATGAACCTGTCCAAAATCACCTTAAACATAATCTAGAAAATGTTTCCTATGGGGTGTGGAATGAAATGAAGCTCCTGAATCTACTACCCAAGACTCATAAATATTATCTACAAAAAGAATCAAAGCATCTTGTAACACATCACCTGTTACATTTGCTTCCTAATTTCTCTCATGTTGTCCATCTCTTTGTTTCTTTGGAGCTCTGGAGTATTTCTTCAGATGTCCTTTCTTCCCACAATTCCAGCACTCTATCTTTCCAAGTCTGGATTTGGATCTTCCCTTCCTAGAATTTCCGCGGTTTCCTAAGCCCTTTCCTCTATCCTTTTGTCTTCCCCTGTTCTCTATGTTCAACGCATTTCCTGATGTCTCACCTATGCTTTTCCGTTGCATTTCCTCACTAAGGATAACACCAACAACATCATCAAATTTTAAAGTATTTGAACCAGAGACAGAGTTACTTACAGCCATGACCAAGCCATTCCATCTTTTTGGCAATGAGCACAAGATTAGAAGAGACCTAACCTCATCATCAAAGTCCACTTTTACAAAACTTAGTTGATTAGTAACTGTATTAAATTCATTTAAATGATCTACAACACACCCACCTTCTAAAATCTTCATATTAAATAATCTCTTCATTAGAAATACCTTATTTGACGCCGAGGGTTTTTCATACAATTTGGCCAATGCATCCATCAAACCCTTCATTGTCTTTTCTTTCGAAATATTGAAAGCCACCGATGCTACCAGGCTCAGTCGTATCGTTCCTAGAGCCTTTATGTCAAGAATATCCCATTCTTCGTCCTTCATGGCCGCCAACTTCTTTGCTACTCCACTCAATGGTAGGAATAGATCCTTCTGATATAAATATTCTTCCATCTACATCTTCCATAACTGGTAGTTTTGGCCATTAAATTTCTCGACCCTAAACTTTCCATCTTTCGACATTACTCCCACTCGAACCAGGAACCCTCTTTTCCTGCGAGTTACCTCATGCTCTGATAACAGTTGTTAGAAAAACAGGAACGCAGAGCAATAAAATAAAACAAATTCAGAAACAAAACATAGAAGACACACAATACAAGAGAGACACAAATTTACATGGTTCACCCAGTGTGGGCTACGTCCACCAGAGAAATTGCCAGGTCCTTCCTTTATTATTATCCAGCAAATGAAGGGATACGACCTACAACAAAACCTATTGTAACTTCCTCTTCTTTCTCTCACAATATCCTCTCTCAGACAACAATATTCACCATCATCCATAGCTGCAATACATTTCCCTCATAAAAAGAGGGTTGCCTTATAGGGAAAAAAAACCCTAACATAATCTCTACCGTTAAATCTGCGACCTTATAATGAACGGTCCAGATTTACAATGAAATTACAATATACTTTTACAAGGCAATTTTTTCTTCAGAGGCTTTGGCCCCGAACCCCCATCGAGGGACGCTTCCCCCAAACCCCTGCTGGGGGCTCGCTTGCCCCCAGACCCCCCATCCAGGGGGATATCCCCCCTGGACCCCGCAGAGGGGGTACCCCCCCTCTGCACTCCCCCACGTGGAAGAGTGTACATACTTCTAGGGTGTAAATACTTCATGGGGTATAAACACAGCTGAAAGAAAGGACCTCTGAATTAGGAAGATAATCAGGGTCCAAAACCAACACAAATTATATATAGCTAAAAGACAATAATAAAAATAAAGGAGCAACTATGTATATTGATGGAAGTCCAAAGGCATCAGGGAATATTGCAGGTCTTATAAACAGTACAAGGCCTAGGACGATAAGAAAGGAACCCAATTGCATTTTTTACGAGCATGAAGCTAATAGGATATTTGTATGTGCGGTGAAAACAATAACAGCAGGTGAAGAGTCGTTGGTCGATTACAATCTGAATCGATTCAACCCAAGAACGTCTTCTTTTTCTATAGTACAAAACCCATTATACCCAAACTTAAAAATGGATTACTTAATTTGTGAATGTTTCATTTTTTATGAAATTTTATTTTATTTCTGAATGTGCCATTTGCTAATTTTTGCTCGATGTTTCATCTCCAAATATTTTCTAATTTGTATGTGTGAATGTTTCATTTGATAATATTTTCCAATATTCCATTATTTCATATATTATTTTTTCAATATTTATTTCACGTACTAACATTCTTATTGAAATTCTTCCAGAGTGGTGATCAAGGCAAAGGCCCTGAGTGTGGAAAATCCATTGATCGGGGCAAAGGCCTCATTCCTAGCATTGAATCGACCGAAAAAGATGAATATATGAGCGATGAAGAGATATTTGATTCTAGAGATCCCTTGCAGACAATAGAATTGTCCCTAAGAAAGGCCAATAGGGAATTTTGGGATTTGGTCGTTGTTGGGCTGGAAACTGTTGAGGATTTCCAAAGGATTGTTGAATTATGCGTGAATATAGAAAATTATGGGGTAAGTCATGTCATCTAACAATATCAATTTTTGGTTTTAAATTTTGTAATTTGATATATGCAGTTAACACATATTTCTCATTGTAGAATTTTGTGAGATCGATGAGAGGGGAAGGGGAAGGTCCTAGTAGCAGCAGCAGGACTGCAACAGTGAACCCACATGGACACATAGCCACCAGGATATTTTCCACCTCAAGTGTGCCACCTGAGACCGATTCTATACCTTCTAGGGGTGATGCCACACCCCCACAACACACGCCAGATCGTGCAGGTGGTGTACATGATCATGGAACTGGTCACTCTTCTGTTGATTGTTTCCTTGGTGCTACACGTATCCAAAGCACAGGAACAACCGCAGTATCATTTTTGGTCGACCAGGACATGGTTCCTCTAAAAATAGTACAGCTACCAGGTATTTAATATATGTCTTTATAGAGATTCTTATTATATAAGTGTTTAAACAATCACATATCCGTGAGATTTAAATTACTAATGATGACGATGTTTTAAAGGAAAAAATGTGTTCTACAATAGCTTTCATGACTATGCATTAGAAATTTTGGGACCGACCATTCGACTACGATGGAATCAACAAAATCCCAAACTGAAAAGCCTTCTTATCTCTAGACTGGCTGGCGAGTTTGATGACTCGTTCAATAAGCCAGAAGTCCTAAAAAGTATCGGAAAACATTTGAAACATGTTAGAGAGGTGTATAGGAATAAGTTAGTGCAGGACCCCAAGTGTGAATGCTCTTTGGTTGTCCCCGAGAGGGAGTGGAAAGAAATTATTCTCAATGCAAGAGAATTAGCGATGAAATCACAAGGGAAGAAACCACCTGGCCTTGGAAGGTAAGAGGTGTTTTCAATTTACTATGATGGTCTTTTGTTTACTTTACGAGGAAAACAATCAATATATAACATATTTCAAAATATTGCATAGACTCCAAGACACTTCCAAGGCAACAAAGGCAAGACAAGACAAAAACGACCAACATAAACTGGGCCAAAGTGGTTATGGGATATTGAAGGCATGGGTTGTAAGTGCCTAAACATTTTACTCTTTTTTTATCATCGTCACAAAATATGTAATTCAATGCATCTAGTGACTAATGATTTTGATATTTCTCAATGTAGGGGGATTTTTTCAATGACAAAGCCACAGAAAAAGATCTAAAGGTCGGGTTCATGTAGGGTTTTGATGGCATGGTGGCACGACGAAGAAGCTTGGGGAAATTGCCATGTGTCTCTCTGGAGGACATGGTAAATAAAATGAAATTAAAAACTTGTCGATTAGTTTTTACTCATTGATTACTTGTAATGTAAAATATATTTTTTATTCATTTAAAATGTAAAATAATGTGTGTCTTTTCCACATTCGCGGGAGAGTAACAATGCTACCAATTCTCCTGATGTACCCGATGAACCACATCCCGACCCCCATATTGATTCAAGTGTGGTTTCCGAAGGACCATTACATAGTGGTATGGGCGCATTTTTAATGTTTTTCCATTTTTCAATGAGTATTAATATTTAGGGTATATTCTGTACTAAATACTTATATTGTTTCATATGGCAGAGCGTGTAGATGTCGATCGAGAGCGGATATCAACAAGTGCAGAAACAACAATGTGGCCACCATCTACTATTTCCACTGCACCGGCTAATCCAGGTATAAAACATTGTAATTAAATCTATATTAATTAAATTGCACTAGGAACAATGGATAACAATATCACTTGAATTTTTTTTGTTGCTGCAGCAGTGGATGCCCATGCGCATCCTTAACCTCCACACTGAAATACTAGAAGTTCATCATGGCATGAGGTGTTGAGTACTGATGATGCAACCCTTCAAGAAGACCCAATAACAATGGGGGATCAGTTAAATGATGATGATGATGACTTAATTTGTTCTTTCATGGAGACCAAGAAGAAGAAGAAGAAGAAAACCAAATGATTAGACATTTTATTATTAATATAAATCCAATATATTTATGGTCCAATGTAATGTATTTTGTTTTCATAAATGTCATGAATGTTATTTTCCTTCATTTTTTTGTTTTAGCACATGGCGATGAATGTTTTTTGCTTACATTTAATGTTACTATCATTTCTAATTATAGTTGTAAAATCTAGATAGATTGGGTATGGGGAAATGAGAGTGATGTGAGAGGGGGGGAGGGGCCAAAAGAGATTTCACCTTCACGTGGTTGGTCATGTTCAGTAGAGAATAATTTATTCTCGAAACGAAGAGAATCTCATTTAGGTATTCGTCTTTAGTCATTAATTTGTAGAGGTTGTTACATATTTAATTACTATTCTGAAATATAATTAAGTCATGTGATGAATCGCAAGATGGAGAGGAGCAACATTGGAGGCACCCCATCACTCAAAGGTATGGATCTTGTTAAGGACTGGTTTAAGGTGATTTTTGGTTGATTTATGACTATCATGATATTTCGTAATGAATGTGGAGATCAATGATTTATTTTAGGAAATTTGAATTTAAGAAGACAAAGTTATGCTGACTCCATGAGTCTTAAGGATGCATGGCGGTGGGCACAATCCCCAAGGTATGTCTCTCTATCCAACACTATTTCTAACCTAAATCAATGTAGTACACACTGAATGCGGTGACCCTAAGGTTCATCATCCTCTTCATATGCTTCTTTCTCCTCCTAGGATGTTCAAACCTCCTAACCTAACCTATAAGGCTACCCCTACATACCTAAGCCTACCCTAAACCTAACCTACATCCTAAGCCTAGCAATCCTAGACTCTTAGTGGCCTAACGCAAGACATCTAGACCTAATCTCTATATCTCCCTAAAGCTACTAAAGCTACTAACTTGGCACTCAATTTAGGACTAACATAACTATTACAAAGACAATCCCACCATTTTAATGCTAGATATAGATTCACTCTGACACAGTCCCCCATTCTTAGATGTTTTGGGGCGATTAATATATCATTTGATTTATTGCAATGTCTAGAACAACATACCATTGTAATTGTGTTTGGTTGTCTCCAAAATTACTCTGTATTTTTCATCTAGGGCATTAACTGACTAAATTCAATAACTTGGATCATGTTCCTTCTAACTAGATTTAGATACTAAGTTCCATATAATTATACCTTGCAATTGTTGTCGTCACCATGTTTGTGTGGGTTTGTTCTTTTGGTCACTTGTTTATTAAATATTTCCTTGAGCTAATGATATAGTTGAACCTGTGACAAGCACACAATTGTAATTATGTTCCCTATAGTTAAGTGCAACTTATAATCATTTAGCATAAATAAGGAAATACTCTTTTTCTTAAATTTGGATTTGAGTCCTAGTTGATGCCATAATTTAGATTTATGTGTTGTGTGGTGATTAATTGTAGCAATGAGAAGAAATTATTATCATTCAATTGAGTTCAGTAATGAGGTGTGTATTGGGAAGAAATTCCTCAGGATTGTCTACCATTTGACTATCCTAATCTATTTTTGTAGCCCCAACCTACCTAACGTTGACTTGTTTTCATACTATCTCACCCTAGGATATCTCCCCTTTCATGAGCTAGAAAATCTAGGTATTCATTGACTTGTTGAGGCCATTTACTTGATAATGGATTCATTCATTGGTGTTAATACACTCACTCACTTACAATATTATATGGATTCACTTTAGTTGAACTTCTAAATCCCTTCATTGGTGTAAATCCTTTGATTGGTGTTATGGTAGCACCCAATGATCTTCATATACATTTGTTAGGTGGACACCATTGGCACAGTGTTGACCAAAATACCCAACAATACAAAGCTTTAAAATATGTAGGAAATGGCCATATCTACGAATACAACTTATAAAATTTTCCACATTCCTTATGTACAATGATAGCCTACCTAGGAGTAGCAATAATACCCCAAAGCACCCTTCAGTTAACATGAAAAGTTTGGCAATGACTTGTGAATAAAATTTAGTTAATTAGTAGATGCTTGTCTATGAGTTGCAATGGATTCTCATGGATGCATTGTGTTACATGTTGTTGGTGTGGTGTTTTCATATTCACCCTGATATAAATTTCAAAAATTACAAGTATGCTTACTAAATTCTACTCGTATTATCTTGAAAGAAAAGCTTCAATAAACCAACATTTTATTCATGTTTTTGGTGCTTAGAAATCTTTTTAAATTACTCTCAAACTCAAATCCTTGTTTGTGAGGACCGAAATCAAATATCATGAAAATGTACTATATATTAACTAATTTTGGAAGTTGGGTAGTCCAAAGAGTTAGAAATTTTGCATCTTATTCATGTTTTTGGTGCTTAAAAATCTTTTAAAATTTCAGATCAATTTTAATCACAAGGAAGAAACAAATAACATTAATATGTAAGTTTTTTGCTCCATGACGGATCTAATACTTTTATGGGCGTTGTTCACAACTACATTTTTTCTTCTTTTTGTTATTTAAAGTATTTGTGAGTTTCTATTTGAATCGGTTGTAATTTTTTATATGTTTACCTTTCAGAATGTCCAATGGTGCTTATCTCTTCTTATTTTGGAAAGACCCATTCTAAAAACGCTAGAATTTGTCTAAAATCTTAGGCCTCAAAACCCTATAATTTGTCTAAAACCTTAGGCCTCAATTGTAGATAGATGAATTTGTTTTGGCAAAAGATAAGAAAAATTCATGAATTCAAAAGTGGAGGGAGTATCAAGAATCTCTCGATCGAGTGAGTGAAGGAGTATAAGATTGGGGTTGTTTTGGCACCATTAGGACCTTTGTAGATGGATCCATGGTGGAAATTCCTAATGCATATGCACTATGTGATAGCTCTCACTAATACATGCATGATGGAAAATATTAGTTGTGTGAGTTGTACTAGAAAAAAAAACTGTGTATGTGCATTATTGGCATGTGTGAAAAGAGAAGGATTAAGGTGTTCATCGTTAATATATGCTAGAGAATCTATATATTTTCTATGTATATGTCATTTATAAAGGGAAAAAATCTATGAAAACCAATATTTTGATATCATGGAGGAGTTATTACATATATTGGTGTGCACACAAATAGATCCATTGTGTTGAGTATTCTGAATTTTCTTGCAAGGAGTGTAGATTTCCTAGGATTGACCATGATCTATTTCTCAATAAGTTGTAGATCAACTATAGAACGATGGAAACTATAAATGTTATTACTTTGCAATAATAAGATTTAGATTCTACTCATGCCTTGGTATACTCTATAGGACTTGATCAAATTTAGTTCCATTCCAGTGGCTCTACAATAAAGATTAAAAAATTTCTTCAAAGATTTTGCCTCCCTAAGTGAACCAAAACTAAAGAGGTGGATATTGTCTACATAAAGGATATGGATTAAGGACAAGCAATATGTTAATTAAAACAACAAAGGATGAGAAGGGTAGGCACCCTTCATTCTAGTTCTTGAATGGATAGTTAAAGCCTGTGTAATTCAATATAAGCCTTAAATACAACCAGCTTACTTTGCCATAATAATTTTGGCTAACCAATCTTAATTACAATTGTCTTTTTTATGTCAATACAATACATGAATTATTTAGCTACCCCAACAGAACTACTCTCATATCTGCAAGTTCACATAACTTTGAGGTTATTTCTTCCATTTGGCTTGGGCATTTTCCAAATTATATTTCTGTATTGTTTTCCTTCGGAATGATTTTGAAAGAATGTTTGTTCATCACCTCTAGATATTCATACTAATATGTTGTTGACCCTCGACCAAGTTTAGAGGAATACTTGGTCATAGTTGACCATTTGGTACTTCGACTATCTGTAAAAAACGGAGCGCATGGCGAAGCGGAGATCACGGGATCTCGCCACCTTTTGTGGAACCTTTTTGGGTTTTTGGGGAATATTGTAATGGGAAAGGGATGTTGGCCCTTGTTTAGGCCTTTTTCTATGTATAAATAGAGGTCTAGGAAATGTAAGAAAAGAGGCCCCCGTCTATTCGATGGCTTAGTGCATAAGTTGGATCTATGTGATCAGAATTATGTGTGACTGTAAGAGCTATGTCCATGTTGTAATAAGTGTTGAGTGAATAGAGTGTGAGAAGGATTAGTGCTTGGATATACCTAGGGAAAGAGGATCTAGCGAGCTGCGCAGATCTATTGTCCTATGTGGGTTAGGATCTTGAAGGCTTAGTGCTAGTAGCAGGATCTGTGTGATCAAGTATCGTAAGGTTCTATGCATTTTGTGTAAGACTTGAGGAGTTGAGTGCAAGTCTATGCGAAAGACTATAGAAGGATTTGTGTTGAGTGAAAGCAAGAGGGATCTAGTGAGCTGCACAGATCCTCTGTCCAGTGCAAAGTAAGGGTCATTGAAGCTCCGTGCTGTAACTACTTGATGAAGATAATATAAAGAAGACTGTGTGGACGTAGCCCTGGGGTGGGGGTGAACCACAGTAACTCTGTGTATTGTGCTGATGTGTTTGTCTCTCTCTTGCTAAGTTCTTTGATATGTTTAGATAGATTTATTGATGCTTTGTGCAAATGAGATATGAATGCATGCTAGATATGATACATAAGATTCTAAGTTCTTAATCTATTGAGTATAACCTGTTTATCATTTCTAAGTGTTAGGTCTGAGTAATTACTGCGGTGCTCTGTGATTTTTGCGAAGTGTATTAATGAATGTATGTTATGAAATAACTGATGCTAAGTGCGATGTAAGAAAGATAATCACAAATCTATGTCCCAACTAAGGTTGCAAACACCTGAGTCCTGCAACCACCCCTGCCTCTACCTCGGGTGAGACTTCATCTGCTTCACAGGTGTTGCTGAAAGGGACGGTAGTTAGGGCTTTGTTGGTGTGATTTTGAGCATTGAGCCTTGGGTCTGCCCCTGTGCCAACAAATGGTTCCGTTGTCGGGACCTGGAACTGTGATTGTTGGGAACTGAAGAAGAAGAAGCTTGTGCGAAATAAGCTCTATGCTTAGATCTGTTGCCTTAGTGCACAGTGTTATGTTTGAGCTGTGAAGCTTTGTGCCAAGAAATAAAGGTCAGATACGAAGAAGAGAGGTTAGATCTGAAGAAAAATAAGTCAAGTCTGCGAAGAAAGAGGTCAGATATGCAAGAAAAAGGTAAGAATAGTTAAAAGTCTTTGATTTGGAAGCTTTGTGCTCTTTAGAAGTAAGATAATTGAAATATTTTGTTTCTAAAGCATGGATCTAGGTATGTTTGATAGATTATATCCTAGATTCAAAACTAGGGCATTAATAGATGAAAGAAAAAATGATATGAATAGATCTGATAAGTATAGTGATAGATATGTTATACCTATGCATAAAAAGAATTTTGGGACTAACCAATGGATGCAGGATCCTAGAAAGAAATTTTTGCAGGCTAACCGTTATGATCCTACCACACAGTATATGAAAAGTTGGGGATCAATGAAGAGAAAGAGAGGATTAAATCTTTGTTACAATTGGAGAAGGTCTGGACATCTTTATAAGGAATTCCCTGGGCGAAGACCCAGTTGTCTTTCTTGTAAGTCTATGGACCATGAAGTACTGGATTGCCCTAGAATGATTGCTAGACTTGAAAAGTTGAATATAGAGAAAGCAGGAGATCCAAAGATTAAAATTATAGAGGAACCCTAGAAAACATCAGAGAAAGTATTGATGAAAATGCAAGAAACCCTTAATGATCACAGAGGCCTCAGTTTATTAGAAATATTCAAGAAGAAAGAACATATCGAAGTGAGAATAGGAGACTTCAACATTGACTGTGTTTTGGATGAAGAAACACAGGTGAACATTATGACAGAAGGAACCTGGAAAGCTATAGGAAGACCTGACATGACCCATTCATTAGGAGGAATAATTTTATTCAGAGGAAATTTGGTAAACCTATGTGGAAATATCACTCGAATATCTATGAATGCTCATGGAGCTTCAACAGAAGAAGATTTTGAGATTGTTAATTTCGTGGAGGGAAGCACCCCATTTACTATTTTACTTGGTAAACCTTAGATTGAGAAAGATCAAGCCAAAAAATAGGAAGCAGAAAAGGACCTAGGACAATAGAGACAAGAGTTAAGAGACTTCATGACTAGAAGGATTGCGTAGTTGATTGAAGAACGAGAGACCAAATCAAGGGTTCTTGACCCCAAGAACTTGGATGACAAAGTTGAAAGAACGCTAGAAGAACCCCAAAGGGCCAAAAAATATTTTGGATAAGTAATACCCATGGATCTAAAGAAAGAATCTCAGTACTGCGAAGTTACCATGCCAAGAGAAGAAAAGAATCAGAATGAAAAAAGGATGACCGAGATGAATCTCACTGGGAAGAAGGCTAGAAAACTCATGAAGAAGAAGGAGAAGTTGGAGAAACTATAGAACACTCCAAAAGAAACCTCGCAGAAGGAAAATATGTTGAATTTGAGCTTCGTCGAGATAGCAGAACAGCGACATATGGCACTTCACCATGTCGAAGTAATATAGCCATTAGACGATGATATACCTGTTCCGCTGATGGCTCGAACAACTCAAAAGAAAGTTATGACCTGTTACATGACTGTTAGACTATGCCATAACAGGTAGATCAAGAGTTAATGTACCCTCTTATCCATTGCAAGTAGTCTGTTACAAATTTACCTACTTATTCTGTCACACCATGCCCAGAAGACACTTTTTCCAATTGAGAACTTGAGCTCACAGAATACCCGCATTATGGAATAGTGACTACCCTGCCTTTCTCTCTACTCGATTATGGTACCTTCATCCCATTGACAACCTGACAAAGTGATCCTAAGCTTACATGTCTGACGATCTTAGCACAACAGAAGAATCAGTGACAGAAGTACTCGCTAGCTTAAGAACTGAAAGAGGAATGTCAAAAAGAGGAATGTCCACTGGAGTCCAAGGCTCATCGTCAAGAGGAGTAGCAGCTTCTCCATCCACTGCTCGAGTTGGACCATCCCAACAGACCGTCGAGAAACATACTAAACATAGAGATGACATTACGAATGCAAAACTGATCCTGAGAATCTTTCCCTCTTACATACCTCCTCTAAAAGGTGAAATCAACCATGAAATTGTGCCCCGAGATTATGACTATCCTATGATCATTGCGTACCTACTGAAGGGAGTGTGCGCAGTTCTCTCTGAGAAGACCAAGCTCGCAGCATTGAAGTTTTGCAACTTCAACCTTGGTGACCAGAAAGCGTACAATATGCTTGACCCACACAAGTATCTGACGATGACAAAGGGGAAGAATTCCAAGATCGTCCCTTAGCAATGGATAATGAACCTCGCATAGTCCACCTTACTTAATGTAATGAAGATTCCACACTTTGGCAGGCACCAAGAGGTGAACTCTTGCATTTAATTGCTACTGGGGAGCTACCATGGAGGATATCTCTGGTTGAACCAGTGTATAACAATCGATCTGGTGTTGATCTATCAGATCACCAGGTTGAGCATGAAGAGCCCTGACCCACAAGACTATTACCCTGGAAAGACCGCGGATCATGCTCTTTCACAGAATATTAAAGAGGCCTATGGAAATGTTGAAAAAGGCATGCGAGGTTACAAGGTAACCTCTATTGATAGTGGTACAATGCGCCTCTCCTGTCAGATGATCACAAGAAAGTTAGTTCGAAAGAACAGACCGATGCAAGTATCTTGGTTTGTAGTTGATCTCACAGGAAAATGCGTAGAAGGAGTCCAAATGAACTGGTCGAAGTACTTAGCGAATCAACTAGAATTGGATTGTAGAGAAGTGCAAGACCAAGGATATGAGTTCCACTTTAGTTGGCTTCTCATCCTGATCACCTTCATAGCATGGGTGATGCCGAAGGATGTCTTTTTTCTTGAAACCCTATTGTTTGAACAGGCAATGGAAGTCAAATACCCTCTTTCACATATATTACATCCAGTTGAGGACCGCGATACAAGCCACACCTCGCATTACTCTGAACACACTCCACAGACTCAGACCCTTAATGAAGTTAAGCGTGGACCGCCACTTCATATACCTAACTCCATGCGCTGATGAGCACCAGGAACAACTGTAGTCCTATTATAAACTGACAGAAGAAGACCTTGAAGATATCACCAAGGAATGGTCAGCAGACCTCCTCGTTGCAGTAGATCCAGTGGATATTTCAAATATTAGCAGCCCAGAAGCTGCGTAGGACACACCTGGGCCCAGTAAGACGCAAAATACAAAGAAGACAAAGGAGATGAATAAAACTAAATAATTTAAAGATGTGGATAGTCACTCTGTAAGGACAGCTTCCGTCACACTAGATGAATAAGGTAACAATGAAGACCTAGAAGAAGTTGAACAACAACTAGAAGATGAAGTCGAAGTTCCAAAGAAGAGAAAGGGGTCACCTTCGAAGTCTTCCTCTAGGAAGAAAGCAAAAGCAAACGTGACCAAGATGAAGACCATGCTCAACCCCGATGACTTCAGCTTTCTCCTTGCAACTTTGAATGAAGCCATAGAAGAAATTACATAAAATAAGGAGGCCAAGCAACAAATGATGTACAACAGAATCTAAGTCGAGCTCCAAGGAGTACAGTGATCCCTCCAGTCTAACCGCACAGTCTCCACTATGACTATGCCAGAAGGAACACCCGAAGCAGGAGACAAGTCAGTTCAACTTCATAGGATTGTCGACCTAGTTGAAGTATGCCTTCGAAAAGCAGAAGAAGTAATAGCGTAGGTCACCCAAGCCCTAAAGCACGCACACGAGGAAATCATAGAGCAGTGCCAAGCTGCACAGCAAGAGAAGGATGCCATCCTAGCAGAATTTGAATAAGACACAGCGAAAATCCATAAAGAAAAGGAACAGCTACTCGCGAAGCAGATCGGGATCGAAGAAGCGGTCAACAGAGCATTTCTCTCTATGACTAGCTTAGAACAAAATGCAGAAGAACCCATAGAATGCCAAGTAATGAAGCTTGTTGAATCCATTCAACTTCTGCAACAAAGAGTAGTAGAACTAGAGCTCCAAGCTATACCGAGTACTCCACAAGAAGAACGTGACCAACGAGAAGTGAATGCCTAAAGTAAAGTAGAAAGGATTAAGGCACCCACTGAAGAATGTAAGAAATTAAGTAGTAGAAGTGCGCAGATACATGAGAACCTATCCAAGAACCCTGAATTTCATAAATTAGAGTCACAACTCTAGGAGGCGAAGTACCAAGCTAAGAAGTTATAGGTACAGCTAAAGGCCCTACCGACCCTAGAGAAAATGAAGAGGTCAGATGAATAACGCATCTTGCAGCAGTAGATTCATATGATCCAGAGCAAGGTCATGGAAGTGACGCAGCAACTCCAACCTTTGCAAGATAGAGCATGTCAACTATTCTTAGAGATTGAGAGCTAAGGGACAAACCTGGAACAGGTCATGAACACAACAGAGTAGTGCTTAGAAGGACCAATTAGTAATGCACTCATTCATTATTTTTCCGAGAAAGAAGTAGTAGCAAAGCAATAGGTCGAAGTCGCTCGAGCAAAGTTCGAAGCCGCTCGAGAAAATCTCGAGGCCTTCGAGGAAGAGTTACCCAGAGAAGAGTGACTCAGGACGAGTCACAGGTGAGTGTTGGGGGCCTGTTGGCCCTCGACCAAGTTTTGAGGAATACTTGGTCATAGTTGACCATTTGGTACTTTGACTGCTTGTCAAAGACGGAGCGCATGGAAAAGCGGAGATCATGGGATCTCGCCACCTTTTGTGGAACCTTTTTGGTTTTTTTGGGAATATTGCAATGGGAAAGGGATGTCGGCCCTTGTTTAGGCCTTTTTCTATGTATAAATAGTGGTCTAGGCCATGTAAGAAAAGAGGCCCCTATCTAGTCGATGGCTTGGTGCATAAGTTGTATCTATGTGATTAGAAGTCTATGGGACTGTAAGAGCTCTGTGCATGTTGTAATAAGTGTTGAGTGCATAGAGTGTGAGAAGGCTTAGTGCTTGGATCTACCTGAGGAAAGAGGATCTAGCAAGATGCGCAGATCTCTTGTCCTATATGGGGTAGGATATTGAAGGCTTCGTGCTAGTAGTGGGATCTGTGTGATCAAGTATCGTAAGGCTCTATGCATTTTGTGTAAGACTTGCAGAGCTAAGTGCAAGTCTCTATGAAAGACTGTAGAAGGATTTTTGCTGAGTGCAGGCAAGAGGGATCTAGCGAGCTACACAGATCCTCTGTCCAGTGTGAAGTAAGGGTCATTGAAGCTCTGTGTTGTAACTGCTTGACCAAGATAATATAAATAAGACTTTGTGGATGTAGCCCCAGGGTGGGGGTGAACCACGGTAACTCTGTGTATTGTGCTGATGTGTTTGTCTCTCTCTTGCTAAGTGCTCTGATATGTTTAGATAGATTTATTGATGCTTTGTGCGTATGAGTTATGAATGCATGCTATATATGATACATAAGATGCTAAGTGCTTAATCTATTGAGTATAACCTATTTATCATTGCTAAGTGCTAGGTTTGAGTAATTATTGCAGTGCTCTGTGCTTTCTGTGAAGTGTATTAATGACTGTATGTTAGGAAATAACTGATTCTAAGTGCCCTGTAAGCAAGATAATCATAGATTTGTGTCCCAACTATGGTTGCAAACACCTGAGTCCTACAACCACCCCTGCCTCTACCTCAGGCAAGATTTCATCTACTTTGCAGGTGTTGCGAAAAGGGTCGGTAGTTAGGGCTTTGTTGGTGCACTCTTGAGAAATGAACCCTGGGTCTGCCCCTGTGCCAACATATACTCTACTCTTATGTATTGTTTCCCAAGTACATAATGAAAGTATGCTTCTGTATCTTTCTAGTCTGGGATTATTCCTCTGTGAAAGGCATATTTTTTTTTTTTAAAAACCCAACATTAGTCTCTCTAGCGACTAACATGTTTGCCTCTTATATTTCCATTTGGTCGCAAAGTATGTAACTTGTTCGCTCTAGCGACTACCTATTCGTACTTCGTTTGACATTTTTAGCTTCAGGTTTGGTTGCTCTAGTGACTAATCTTCATCGTTCTACCGACTTAGTGTGGTTTATTGACTACGTTTTCCAGGGTTGTCTTGGTCGCTCTTGCGACTAATATTAGTCGTTAGACCAACTAACATTCGTCGCTAGCCAACTAATTATGGTCGCTAGACTGACCAAGGTTATGTTTTCCTTAGATATGCTAGCAAGGCTTACAGCTAAAGTTGGTCGGTAGACCGACTAATCTTGGTCGTTTGACCGATGAATGGTAACTTTTCCCTATTTTGAATAGGATTCTTTTCCTGGTCCCTAGACCAATGAATATCCGTGTGTGGCCTCTAGACCGACAAATTGATTCCGACGAAAAATAAAAATCATCTTGGTCGCAACAACGATCCTATTCCGATGAAACTTCACCTCTACTTCGTCACAAAAACGTTCAAATTTAATAGTGAGAACAGGTGGCATACATTTTCACTAAACCATTAAGCATAGATATATTTGAATATCTCAGGAAAATATTCGGAGTAATCCATCTTCCAATCTAATCTCTCAAGAAAATAATGCATCAATTGGCACCAATTCAGGGGGAGGCAACAATCAAAATCAGGACGAATCATTCAGTTATGACAGGAAAAGAATGATTGCAGATGGATTTACCTAAGTTCAAATACTGGTGAGAATCATACAGATAGGCAAAGCTTTACCATAGGGAAAGCAACCATTTTCCATTGATGTCAAAGGGGGGGAGCAATTTTCGAGGAGAGAAGCATCATCACAGGGGGAGATTGTTTATGAAGTTGGTGTGTTTCCATCACTGACAAAGGGGGATAGTTTTGGACATAGTGTCATTAATGTGTTGTCATTGATGTCAAACAGTAGGATGGTGTGCATAAATTAAAGCTCGGGAGGGTTAGCGAATGAAGATCAAATCAAGAATAGATGACGCGATGAAACTCAAAAGGGAAAGTGCATTGTAGAAACATGATCAGATCAAGTTAGGACCATTGAATATGTAAGCGCCAAATCAACAGTAGGGATGGATTGCAGAGAGAAAAAGGAGAATTAAAAAGTGTGTTATTACCAATCCCGCAATTAGTCTAGACAGTTAGATTATAAGAGAAGCATCATTGGAGGACTTGTTAGCAATCAGATCAAATCAGGACCGTTGATATGCAAGCGCCAGATCAGCAACATGGACAGATTGCTGAGAGCGAAAGAAGAATTAAACAACATGTTATTTCCAATCCTGCAATTATTCTAGACCATTAGATCTTCTAGATTCAAAGATTGACGACTATGGTTGATCCACAAAACGATTAGATTAAGTTGTGACAGTTGGATATACAAGCGCAGATAAAGGGCAGGGATTGATTGCAAAGTGCAAAGGGATAATTAAACAACACACTAATTACAATCCTTCAATTAGTCTAAACTATTGATCGTCACTCGCAAAATATATCTACGGTTGGCATCAGTTCCACTACCAATGAGCAGTTTTCCATTGCATAGATCGACGATAGTTTTAAATGTCCTGCTAGTTGGGACCCCGTAATCATCCCTAGTCGTTGATCTAGTCCGTGAAAATTCTCGATAGCCATTGGATCACTTTAAGTTGAAGGAAAGGATAAGAAAGGAAAAAGGGTTGAAATCTCGAATACCCAAATTCTCGATAGTCGTTGGATCACTTTAAGTGGAAGGATAGGATAAGCAAGGAAAAAGGGATAAGACCTTGAATAATCGAATTCTCGATAGTCATTGGATCACTTTAAAGTGGAAGGATAGGATAAGAAAAGAAGAAGATCCGCTGGATTTAAACCAAGGCAAAGAAACATTGTAGATAGATTGAATCGTTGATCTAAGATCATGATCCAACATTCATTTCGGGTTAAAATTTGTGAGGAGGTTACACTTCAAGGAATATCACTTCGGAAGAAATAGGAAGTGGAGAAATCAAATTACCCTAAGTCCCAAAGGTTGAAATCCCAAAGTGGATATGATTCATCTGATCAAAGGAACACTTCAGGAAGTATCCTAATCATTAGATCAAGGAGAAGAATGTGTGCCACATTGGGAGATCTACGTCAATAGACCACGTCAGCAAGGACACATGTCACAGTCAGATAATGACAAGTGTCAAGATGAAATTGGAATTTCATGTACGTGTAAATCATGAATCTAAGTGACACATAGCAACTACTCGGCTCGTGCCACATCATCAAGTGACGTCAACAAGTTACGTCACTTCGAGAGTTTTACTTCAAGATTTTCACCACCAACAAATGACCTAAGTCCCGAAGGCCGAAGTCTCTAAGTGGAAGTGAGTCGTCTGATCTAAAGAACACTTCAGGAGCCATCTCAACTATTGAAAATTATGGACATGCGTCTGTTATTCGGGAGATCTGTAAAGAGGTTGGAAGTCATGAAGGACAAAGTCCCAAAGTGGACATGAGTCCTCCGATATGAAGAACACTTCGAGAGTGTTCTCGATCATTGATAGAGTGTAGTTGAAGGATAGTGTAAGTGGAATAGTCGAAGTCCCGAAGTAAATGAGAAACGTCCACCTAATCGGGAGATTAAAATGTGACCATTGATTTTGATAAAGTGATCAAGCACTCACTTGACCTAGCGCCTGGTCACCGCCTGTGGTCATATGGAATAAGAAAAATAAAGGTAAAATATAATACATCGCTTAAGTTGATAAGCCTACGGTTTTTCATTGTCGGTCATATGTAATGGTTTGAAGGAAGTACCTCGATAGAACTCGATTTTTGCAATAGTTGTAGTGATTATGATTAAGTTAAATGAAGAGGTGTGATGGTCCAAATGAAAGGACACAATGTGTTATAACTCATGTTGTTTTGAAGATTATATAAATGATAAAGAGTGGTGACAAGAATGTGTCTTTGTATTCTGAATCAAAAGATATATTAAATCACAAAAGCAGAGAGAGAAGCAGTGAAGACATGATACAAAAGTTTTCCAAATTCAAAAATTAAGGGTGGTTGGGTGGTACAAGGGAAGGTTGGAGTATACAGGGGAGTAGGTTCTTCCTTGTCAGTTGTAGCTGACTAAACAGGGGTTCCGAGCCTCCTACAAGTTGGTGTTGGTGAACAAGGGTGTGGGTGCATCCTTATAAGTTGGTGTTGATCTAACAGGAAGAACATCTTCCTTCTATGTAACATGTAAAACAAAAATTTACAGTAAATAGAAAGTGTCTGTGGTTTTCCCAATTGGGTTCCATGATAAAATATTGTGTTAAAATTGTGTTTCCATTAACAAAAGAAAATTGATAAAATTAGTTTGTCACTGATTCACCCCCCCCCCTTTCAGTGATAGGATTTGATCCTTCAGTGTGTTATATTACATGGCATATATGTGGTCCATATGATAAGGTATGGGTCAAGGGATTAATCACTTGGCCCTTTTAAAACCCCATTTAAACATTACACAATCTTAAATAAAACATGTGCCATATGTTTGTTAGGACTCATATATATCGCACAATGGTAATGGCGCTTTGTGTAAGGCTTATGGAGGTCACGGGTTTGATCCCTATCGACTCCATAATTTTGATAAACCTTGACCATTAATGTCCAATGGGATGATTCCATGTGGTAGCCTCTCATTGCTTTGTACTTGCCATGTGTCAACACATAACTAGTCCACTTGGATTTGTATGATCTGCCCAATGATCTACCAAATTTTCATGCCACATAACATGTATGGATTGTATGATCATGTGCCATGTGTTAACCTTTCATTGGAGACACCTATCACCCTTGACTTTTCTATTTGACGTTTTTCATGTTGACCAAACTCTGACTAGCCATAAATTTTGCATATGAACTCCATTTGAGGTGATTTTTTCACCGTTGGAAATATATTTATGAGCTCTATGGATTGATGGAATTTTTGAGAGAATTTGAGATAGTCAATGTTTGAGAATTTTGGATCCTCTTGAACCTCATTTGAGCATTTTGGATCCTACTAGATCACACCTCCCCACTGAAGAAATTTTGGACTTCCAAAAGTATGGATCATTTAGAAATGAAGTGAAAATTCTTTCACCTCACTTTTCCAGTATCATTCATCCTTCCTTCTTGAATAATAATCACCTGACTCATCATAATGATAACAAATATTGAAACAACATTGTTAACCAAGTTAACCATTCCTTTAGATTCACAAACTTTGTCATTGATTGTTGTAGATATTTACCATACTCCATTGATTAATGATAAAATGAACAATAAAACTGAATATACAGATGAGAAAAAGAATGAACCATCAGCATGTTTACCCTTGTTAACAGGAACAACATCAACCAAAGGACCTATTTTAATTTCAATCGTACGTTGTATATCTAGATCATGGTTACTAGCATTAACTAGCATTTTCAAATTCCATGTAGTGACAACCATCAAATTAGTCTTCATTTGATGAAATCTCACAATGAAATCAATCCCATCCTCGAAAAATGATACTTTTTATGTTCCCTATAGAAAATGGTCTTCCTGTCATTCAACTATGGACTTCCCAAAACAATCCCACAAATGTCAAGTGGAACAATGTATAACTCTACCTCACCAATGAAATTGGATGTGATCTCAAACCATAACTTGCATTTCTTATTTACCTGTACCTGAGAATTATCACAAATCCATCCCAAAATATATGGTCTCAGATGAGGCCCAATTTCCAATCCCAAATTCTAAACAACTTGCTCTGAAATAATATTTACTTGTGATACACTATCAACAAGTGTATCAATCCTAGTGTTCGTTGAGACAACTTGTAAATGAAACATGTATTTTCTTTTCCTTCCATCAGGAATTACATTAGACTTTGCAGAAGAAGTGCACAAACTAAAATTTTCAATAGAAGATTTAAATTTGATGATTATATTTGTAACCTTAGTTTCATCCTCAAAATATGACCCAAGATCTTGAACTATGGTTGTGTTCTTCTTTTTACCTTGTCTAGGATGACCCCACTTTGGTTTCAATTCTGGATGCAACTTCCAACAATGGTTATCATCATGTTCTTTCTTCTCACAATGAGAACATGGAAGTTTCTTCTCTTCATCCTTATTCATTTTAGTTGTCTTCTTACTCTTCCCTTTTCCCTTCGACTACTTCTTGAATTCATGTGGATCCTCTAAATCATCTTCAACAACATGTTTTCCTTTGTTGGATTCAAGATTTGTAGCTTGTACTGATACTTCATCAATATTAGTAGGATTAAACATCAATATAGAATGGATAAGATATGAATGCATACCACCAATATACTTTAGAAGAGTCTCAGGAGTATGTAATGGAATTTCCAAATATATTTCCTTCCTCTTAAATTCCTGTGTATAAGCTTGAACATTTTTTCGTTTTCCTTATCTTAAATGTTCCCAAGAAATCATTGATGTTTTCATATAATATAATGGATAAAATTACTTTCTTATGAAACACCAAATTCAATCTAGGAAGAATTGATTTTACCATGTTGAATAAGATCAACTTGTGTTCGACTCTCCCACCATATCAAACATATGTTGCTCGGGAGAAGAGTAGCCAACTATATATGTGCACTGTCATTTATAATTTTTTGTACTATGCAATACACTTCGATATGTTTGACCCAATTATCCAACTTCTCTACATTCAACTCTCCATCATAAGTAGGAAGATCAAACTTTACATCTACCTTTTGTTAGAAAAACAGGATCACAGAGCAATAAAATAAAATAAATGTGGAAATAAAACACAGAAGATACACAATACAATAGAGACACAGATATACATCATTCACCTAGTGTGGGATACGTCCACCAGAGAAATTTCCAGGTCCTTCCTTTATTATTATCCAACAAATGAAGGGATACAACCTACAACACACCCGATGTAACTTCCTCTTCTTTTTCTCACAATCTCCTCTCTCATAATACAATATTGGAAATGATACATAGCCTCAATACATTCCCCCCATAAAATAGGGTTTCCTTCTAAGGAAGAAAACCCTAACATAACTTTTACCGTCAGACCTGTGACCTTATAATGAATGGTCTAGATTTATAATGAAATTACAATATACATTTACAAGGCAATTTTTCCACCGGGGGCTCTCTTTCCCCCAGACCCCGCAGAGGGGGTAACCCCCTCTACACTCCCCCACATGGAGAAGTGTAAATTATTTTGGGGTGTAAGTTCTTTATGGGGTATAAACACGACTGAAAACAAAGACCTATGAATCAAGAAGATAATCAGGCTCCACAACCAACAATCTCCCACTTGGATACTAATCTCAACAACTCTGTCGTTGTTTTATCTGTTGGACTATGATCCTTCTTGGACCTAGAAAATTTGACATCTTCGTATTCATGCTTTAATACCAACTTACTGAGAAAGAACTTAGTTTCTCCCTGGTTACTCCCTTAGTTAACATGTCTGTAGGATTATGGCTAGTGTGTATCTTTTCTAACTTCAAATATCCATCTTCCAAGATGGATCGTATGAAATGGTACCTGAGTTGTATATTCTTAGTATTATAATGGAACACTGGGTTATTTTCAATATGAATGGCACTCTCACTATCACGGTACAGCTTGCTATTGTCCCACTTCTTTCCCAATTCCTCCATAAACCTATGTAACCAAATCATTTATTTACTATCCTCTATAGCAGCAACATACTCTTCCTCTGTTGTTGAAAGTGAAACAACCTTTTGTAGTTTCTAAATCCAACTTACTATTGTTCCACCTACAGTAAAAACATACATTGTGGTGCTCCTTCTGCTATCTTTATCACCTATCATATCAAAATCAACATATCCCTGTAGAATAGTGTTTGAACCTTCAAAACATAATTCATGAGTAGTAGTACCTCTCAAATACCTAAGAATCCACTTTACTACCTCCCAATGTTCTTTACCTGGATTGTTCATATACATTCTCACAACTCCCACTGTATGTGCAATATATGGTCTTATGCAAACGATTGCATACATCAAGCTGCCAATTATTGATGAATAAGGGACCATGGACATGTATTCTATCTCCTCATGTGTCTTGGGACACATTTCCTTTGTTAGTTTAAGATTGATGGCCAAAGGTGTACTAATTGGTTTTGCATTCTACATTATAAACCTCTCCAACACCTTCTCTATGTACTCACCCTGAGACAATGTCAATTTGTGATTTTTCCTGTATCTTTTTATTCTCATACCAAGTATTTTCTTTGCAGAACCCAAATCCTTCATTCCAAATGAATTAGATAACTTATTCTTGAGCACATTTATATCCTGCATATTAGGACCTGCAACAAGCATGTACCACTTCAATTTTCTAGCCTTTTAAAATAAACACAGTGACCAAAATGACATCTACTATAACCTTGTTATGTCATAAACCTATCAAACTTCAAATACCACTTCCTTGGAGCTTTATTTAGGCCATACAATCTCTTCTTCAACCTACATACCAAATTTTCCTTCCCTTTGACCTCATACCCCTGTGGTTGCTGCATATAAATATCTTCCTCCAAATCTCCTTGGAGAAAATGTGTTTTTACATCTAATTTCTCAAGATGCAAATATTCTACTGCCACAAAACTTAAAATAGTCCTAATTGAATTCATTTTAACAACATGAGAAAATATTTCATCAAAAACTATACCTTTCTTTTGTGCAAACCCCTTTACAACAAGTCTAGTCGTGTACCTCTTTTTTCCTCCATCTTCTTCCTTCAATTTGTAAACTCATTTATTCTACAATGCTCTTTTTCCTGTAGGAAACTAAACCAAGTCCCAAGTCTAGTTATTTACCAAGGAATCCATTTCCTCTTGCATGCCTTGCTCCCACTTATTTTTTGTGTCTTCCTGCATTGCCTCTTCATAACATTCTGGTTCACAAGAATCAATAAACAATAAATAATACGATGAAGAAGAGTATCGTTCAGGGGGTCTACTTAACCTGGTAGATATTCTAACAACACTTGCAGGAGTTTGAGGTACCTACTAATCATTTTGTTGTACATTTTGATTTTCTGGTACCTTTGGAGTTTCTTTTTCAGTTATCTCATCAAGCACTATGTATTCTGGATTTTCTTTTTCCTGTTTCTTTGCCTGCAATTGATCTTTGTACATGACCTTCTCATTGAATATGACATCTCTACTCCTAATGATTTTGTTATTTTCATAATCCCATAAGCGATAACCAAAATCATTAGCACTGTATCCAATAAAGGTACACTTCTTGGATTTTGCCTCAAGCTTTGTTCTATTTTATTGATCAATATGGACAAACAATTCGCAACCAAAAGTCTTCAAAAAATAATAGTTTACCTTTTTATCTATCCATTCCTCCTCTGGAACTATACCATTCAAATATATTGAAGGTCCTTTGTTTATTAATTAAATAGAATTATCTACATCATCTTCCCAGAACTATAAGGGAAAACCAACATGCAATCTCATACTCCTTGCATGCTCCATGATTTTCCTATTCATCCTTTCTAACACACCATTTTCTTGTGGTGTTCCTGGAACTGTCTTCTCTCTACGAATCCCATGGTATGAACAATAATAATCAAACGCCTTACTGCAATAGTCACCTCCTATGTCTGATCTGAGACACTTCAACCTTTTTCATGTCTCATTCTCAACCAAATATTTTTATTTCTTAAAAGTATCAAAAACATCATATTTTTGTCGAATGCAATAAACCCAACTTTTTTTTAGTTGCATAATCAATAAAAGAAAGAATAATAATGGGAGACACCAAGAGATGATACATGATTTGGTCCCCATACATATGTATGCACAAGCTCAAACCTTTCACTCTTCTTTTCTTTTCTAACTCTGAGAAATCTGACTCTCTTCTGCTTTCCATAAACACAATGCTCACATAAATCCAAATCAATCTGTTTAAGATCTTGCAACAAATTTCTTTTGTGAAGTATATGCATCCCCTTCTCACTCATGTGTCTAATCCTATGATTCCACAATGATGTATCCATTCATGTAGAAGCTAAAGAGATATAAGAGTCAGTGTTGTCAATACATAAATACAATGTACCTACCTTCTCTCCTTTTTCTATCACCAATGATCCTTTGGTGACCTTTCATACCTTATCTGTAAATATGGATATACAACCTTCAATTTCCAACTTCCCTATTGAAATCATATTTCTCCTTACATATGGAACATGTCTTACCTCTTTCAACGACCATTGGTTTCCATTGCTTTTCTTTATTTTTACCTTTCCCATTCCAACAATTTTTCATGGTGCATCATCACCCAAATGAACCTATCCAACGTCACTTTGAACGTAATCTAGANAATGAGGCCCCTAAATATACTACCCAAGACTTAGAAATATTATCTACAGAAATAATCAAAGCATCATGTAACACATCACATGTTACATTTGCTTCCTGATTTTTCTCTCGATGTCCATCTCTTTGTTTCTTTGGAGATCTGGAGTCTTTCTTCAGATGCCCTTTCTTCCCACAATTCCAGCACTCTATCTTTCCAAATATCGATTAGGATCTTCCCTTCCTAGAATTCTCATGGTTCCCTGAGCCCTTACCTCTATCATTTTTTCTTCACATGTTCTCCATGTTCAACACATTAGCTGATGTCTCACCTGTGCTTTTCCATCGCATTTCCTCACTAAGGATAACACCAAAAACATCGTCAAATTTTAAAGTATTTGAAACAGAGACAGAGTTACTTACATTCATGACCAAGCCATTCCAACTTTCTGGAAATGAGCACAAGAGTAGAAGATACCTGAACTCATCATCAAAGTCCACGTTTACAAAACTTAGTTGATTAGTAACTGTATTAAATTTATTTAAATTATTTGCAACAGACCCACCTTCTGATATATTCATATTAAATAATATTTTTATTAGAAATACCTTATTGGATGTTGAAGGTTTTTCATACAGTTTAGCCAATGTGTCCATTAGCTCCTTCATTGTCTTTTCATTCAAAATATTGAAAGCCATCGACGCTGCCAGGCTCAGTCGTATCGTTCCTAGTGCCTTTGTATCAAGAACCTCCCATTCTTCATCCTTCATGGTCATTGACTTCTTTGTTATTCCACCCAATGGTAGGAATAGATCCTTCTAATATAAATAATATTCCATTTGCATCTTCCATAACTGGTGGTTTTGGCCGTTAAATTTCTTGACCCTAAACTTTCCATCTTCTGCCATTGTTCCCACTCAAACCAGGAACCCTCTTTTCCTGCGAGTTACCTTTCGCTCTGATACTAGTTGTTAGAAAAATAAGATCACGGAGCAATAAAATAAAACAAATGTGGAAATAAAACACAGAAGATACAGAATACAATAAAGACACAGATATACGTGGTTCACCCAGTGTGGGCTACGTCCACTAGAGAAATTGTCCCATCCTTCCTTTATTATTATCCATCAAATGAAGGGATGCAATCTACAACACACCCATTGTAACTTCCTCTTATTTCTCTCATAGTATCCTCTCTCAGAATACAATATTGGGAATGATACATAGCCATAATACATTTCCCTCATAAAAGAGGGTTTCCTTCTAGGGAAAAAAACCCTAACATAACTTCTATTGTCAGATCTGTGACCTTATAATGAACGGTCCAGATTTACAATGAAACTACAATATGCATTTACAAGGAATTCTTTCCTATGGGGGCTTCACCCCTGAACCCCCATCAGAGAATAGTATCCTCTGAATCCCTGCTTTCCCCCAGAACCCACAGAGGGGGTAACCCCCCTCTACACACCCCCGTGTGGAGGAGTGTACATTCTTCTAGGGTGTAAATTCTTCATGGGATATAAACATGAGTGAAAACAAAGACCTCTGAATCAGGAAGATAATCAGGCTCCACAACCAACAGCTTTAACAAAGGCAGATCATGAGATCAAGAACACTTCTTAGAATGCTTCTTCCTCTTGTGAGAAAAATGTTTACTTTCATCGGAAGAAGATGATGATGATGATGATGATGATGGGGATGAAGGAGATCCTATAGGTTCTTCACCTTCTCCTTATCGTTCAACTTTTACCATTGTTTCAAATGGACCACCTTCATTTTGATGAGGAGTTGCTCTTTTTTTTTCTAGGTATTATCACAATTCTTTTACCATGGTTGTCATCTCAAGGAACAACCTTTGAAATTCCTTATCAGTTTCCATAATGAGTTCTTCATGCTCCATTTATTTTCTTTGAAATACTCATCAAATCTCAGGATTAATTTCTTCAAGTGTTCCTTCACCTTGCTTAGATTTGTACCTCGTAAGAATTCACTTGAAAATACACGTCAAAACTAGCTCGGATACCAACTTGTTCTGAAAATCCTTAGATGTAAAAATAACTCTTAAATAAACATAAACATTCGACTAGATTCAAAATATAAATGATCGCTTGACTATTTTCAAAAACACATGTGAATATTCTTACTTGTCCATAAACTTCATTAATAGTAATGAATAACTTGAAAATAATGAGATAACACAGTAGAAAATAAAAAAACTCAAATTGTATATTTTGATGACATATATCACTTCATCTCCACTTCCTCTTTAGATAGTAATTTTGTTCTTCATCATCTCCAAATGCCAAATTACATTAAAATATGGACTTAAAAAGCCAATTTATTGGACTCTCTTATTCCACTACTCAAACTCAAATAAAGAGTTCACCATTAGAATCCTTGTGAACTTCTGTGAAATTTGACTATACATTCGACTAATTTCTAAATTGGCTCAATTTTACCCCCTGTACATGAAAAATGATACACAATGACACTCATTAATGGAAATATGGACTAATACTTTTACAAATGACCTCTAATCATAAAAAAAAACCTCAAATTCATACTCTTCATGAGAAAATGAGAAAAATGTGTATAAAGTTTCCTATGTGCAGTTAATATACCTCATGGAATCCATGTTGAGACACACCATAACTTGGCTCTTCTATGGGCACACAAAACAATGCACTCGTATCGTACCTCTATCTCGAAATCTGTGCAACCTCGGGATGTGTGTCGAGCATTTGGATCTATTCCCATTCAACAGATCATGGGCCTAAACCGTACCCTGAATTCCACGCTGAAGTTGGCATCATTTAAATGAATTTTTTTTGGGGTTGTAACAAAACCCACATTTAGCATAGTGGTTAGAAAAGGTTATGCAATTCGATGGATAATAGGAGGCCTGGGGTTCAATCCCCATGAACTCCTATTTATGGTGTATATTTTTTACATAGTTTCCAAATATTTTAACAAACCCCACATGGATTTACGTGTTGGTTATATTACATGGAATATATTTTTACATATGATAAGGTATGGCTTGAGGGATTAGGCCCTTGGCCCTTTTAAAACCCCATTTAAACATTACACAAAGTTAAATAAAACTTGTGTCATATGTTTTTTAAGACTCATATATATGGCACAACAGTAATGGAGCTTGGTGTAAGGCTTATGGAGGTCTTAGGTTTGACCCCCATCGACTCCATAATTTTGATAAACCATGACCATTAATGGCCAATTGGAGGATGCCACGTGGGAGCCTCTCATTGGTCTGTACTTTCCATGTGTCAACACATAACTGGTCCACTTGGACTTGTATGAACTGCATCGTCATCTGCTAACCTGGCATGCCAAGTCACCTGTATGGTCTGTACTATCAGGTGCCACATGTCACCCTTCTTTTAATGATATGTGTCACCCTTTACTTTTCCATTTGACTTTTTATGTGTTGACCAAACTTTGACCAGTCATAACCTTTGCATACAAACTTTGTTTAAGGTGATTTTTACGTCGTTGGAAAGATATCACCAAGATCTACTCATTGATGGAATTTTAGAGAGAATTTGAGATGATCAATTGTTTATCATTTTAGATCCTCCTAGACCTCTTTTGAGTATTATGGATCCTTCTAGATCAACATATAGGAGACTATGATATTGATAATATAATATTGGATATAGGAACTAGTGTGAACATCCTTCTGAAGCAGACATGGGAGATGATGGGTAAACCAAAGTTGATCTGGTGATCACATATTCAGTTAAGGCTAGAAAATCAACACAAGATTGTTCTAATTGGAATATTGACATGTGTGAATGTTAATATCGATGGAGTGCGCAATACATCATATTTTTAAGTAATCGGGATAGTTGATGATAGTAAACTTTATCCATCATTACTTTCACTTAATTTGTCTTTTGATAATCACAACATTATTGATCTGAAAAATAGAAAAATGATCTTATAAGTAGGAGACTTGAGATTTAATGCGCCATTGGATCCCACAGAAGAAAGACGATATTTGGAGCTGGCAAGGGGAGGATTCAATACTAAATAACTCAATAACGTTTACAATGTAACCGCGTAGATGGATGACTATGTTAATCCTACTGGTGAGGGTGTACTCAATTGGTGCAGTATCAATTCTTACACATCATATTCAGAATAAGCCCTATAACATTGGAAACAAAGGTTACATGAAGTATATACAAGGAGATGTGCTCTTATTACCTGCACATTTCATTGTATTGGAGCTGAGGTATGAAATCCCCCAAAGTATGATGGACTAACATATATATATTATTCTGTAAAATAATTTGAATTGCAGACATCAAAAAAACATAGATTGCTAGCTTTAGATGTCACACCAAAAGAAACTCCTACAAGGTGGTGGGATGTTCATAAGGATAGAATAGAGAATTGGAAGCAATACAAAAGGTTTCTATAGGTCAGGTTCAGAACATAAATTGAATATATTGTGCATAAGTATATTGGGTTGAGTTTCCCTACAGATCATATTACACACTACACCGTGACATGGAAATCAATACCTAAGCAGGAATGGACATACATTTTTGTACACACTCTAGATGTGATCTCGAAGAACTGGTATATAGAACTAGAAGTATGCAAAGGAACAACAGACTGAGAGGATTTGACTCGCAAATTCAAGTTAAATTTAAATTTTTAATACGATGCCCCTTCCATCGACACGACTCTGTAGATTATCAAAAACAAGATCTTTACATCAGAATACTTGATGGGACCAGTTTCCTTATATAATTATCCCATATATTTTGTGACTATTCAAGAGGTTTTAGAATGTTATAACATTGTTGGAGAAAACTAGGAGGAAGAAGACCCGAGAAATTTGCAAGTGCTAGAAAACAAAGGAGAGACCGTAGTAGAGGGTCCCAAGATTGAATATATCAAGTATGTAAAGTTGTTGAAAATGTGCAAGCTAAATATCTGTACAGAGGATAATCCAAAGTTTACACACATCGGAGATTACTAGAATGAAGAAACTATCGAGAAGATTTCTCATTTAGTGCGTGAATACTAAGACCTTCTACCAACTACAATTACAAAAATGAAAGGGATTGTTGGGGAGATAGGGGAGATGAGGATCCATTTGAATCTGCATGTCAATACAATGAAGCAGAGACCGTACCAATTGAACCCAATATACAAGAATAAATAGATATGGTGTTGGAAGTTGGGATTTTGAACATTTCACAGAGTCAAAATGGATTAGTTTGATGGTGGTCCAGGATAAGAAAATGTGTGGAATCATAATTTGAATGGATCTGCGAAAATTGAATGATTCTTTCTTACATCACATGTTTCCTACCCCATTTATAGATGAAGTTTTGAAGAATGTAGGAGGACATGAAGCTTACTCATTTACTGATGGATTCTCTGGGTATGATGGATTCTCTGGGTATCATCATAATAAGATTGCACATGAGGATAGGAATAAGAAAACATTTGTGATGGAATGGGGATGTTATCAGTACATAGTCATTCCTTTTGGATTAAAAAATGAACCAGCAGTATTTTCCCAAGTTGTTGTCGTGACTTTTAAATAATTTATTCATAAATTCCTAGAAGCATATTTGGATGATTTGATAGTGTTTAGTTTGTTGAAGGACCATATTTAAACTTTGCGCTTGATGTTGGACATATGTAGATAGTTCCATATTTTCTTGAACTTGAAGAAGTGTATTTTTTGCGCACCATTTGGTATCATGTTGGGTCATGTAGTATGTAAACAAGGAATTTTGGTTTACCCTGCAAAGATTATTGTTATTTTTTATCTTCCACCACCTACTTCAGTGTGACAACTGCGAGAAATATTGGTTCATATGGGGTACTACATAAATTGTATTAGGGGATACGCACAGATCACAACACCGCTAGAAAAATTGTTGAAGGACAAGGTAAAGTTTCAATGGAATGAGGGATGTCAGCAAAGTTTGGATACCTTGAAGCAGAAACTAGTTACTGAACCAATTTTAGTATTTCCATATTCCAAGAACGAATTCCATGTTCATGTAGATGCATCATATATAGTGTTAAGTGCAGTTATATCTGATCCAAGGGAAGGAGATTCGAATCATCACATTTCATTTTCCAAGAGAAAGTTGTTGACTACTAAAAAAACTTACACTACTACAGAGCGTGAATGACTGGAAATGGTGTATGCACTACAAAAGTTTAGGAATTATCTTCTGGGATCAAATTTTAAGATGTACACAAATCATTCTACACTGAGATACTTAGTCAATAAGCCAATGTTAGGATTGAATATATGAATATGGTTTTTATTATTTCAGGAGTATGATTTTGAAGTGATTGTGAAACCATGAAAATTAAATATACGATCTGACCATTTGTCACACATATTAATAGGGGAAGAAGCATGAAATATGGATGACATTGTACCAGATTCACACTTTTTCATAGTATATATGGTCAATGATTAATTTGCATATATTGTCCATTTCTTGAGCACAAAAGTAGCCTCACCCAACTTTATAATTGCACGGAAGAAATAGTTAGGATTAAAGGAAACAGATTATTATCTTATAGCATGGAATTTGTATAAGTTAGGTTCACATGGTAATCTTTGGTGATGTGTATTGGAGCATGAGAGGCCTATGATATTATTGGAGGAACATGAAGGAACTGTAGGAGGCCACTATGCAAGGAAAGCGATGGCTCAAAAAATTTTGCATGCAGGACTTTGGTGACTCACCATTCATAAAGATGTTAAGGAGTTCTGTCAAACCTGTGATGTTTGTCAGCAAGTTGAGAATCCATCCAAAAGAGACGAGATGCATTTAATACCACAAGTTACATTGCATGATTTTTATAAATGGGAACTTAATTTCATTGGACTAATCAACCCACCAACAAAAATGTTAGGAGAAAGATATATAATCACTGCAACAGATTACTTGACCTGATGGGATGAAGCAGAACCTGTCAGAAATTGCAACTCGAAGACTGTTGTGCATTTTCTATTTGAGAATGTTGTTACAAGATTCGAATGTCCTAGAATCCTTATGAGTGATCAAGGTACCCATTTTTTTTAATAAAATAATTTCAAATTTATCTCCAGAAGAGAACACCTTGTCATCCTCGGGAGAATGGAACAGTGGAAGGGTTTAACAATATCCTAGAGCATGCACTGACAAAGATATGTAATGTAACTCAAGATGACTAGGACCTAAGGATTCCTGCAGTACTATGGGTATATCATACCACATGTAAGAAGTTGATTGGAAAAACACCATTTTGATTAGTATATGACCAGGAAGTAGTTATTCCCATGGAGTTCATTGCATCGAGTCTGCACATTGTCGCACTGACAAAGATCACAAATCCTGGAGCAATAGATAAAATATTATCAGAACTAGTGGAACTGGAGGAAGACCACTTCATCGTAGGACTTCACCAGTAGGTTCAAAAATATTTCAAAAATTTATGGCATGACATACATATTAAACAAAAGAAGTTTCATATGGGAGACCTAGTTTTTCTCTATGACAACAAATTTTTGCAGCACACTGGAAAGTTCCAAATGCACTGGTTGGGTCCGTATGTGATAATATTTGTGAAAAAGGCAGGTGTTGTTCAATTAGATAAATTGAATGGAGAAATCATGGAAGGATTGGTCAACAAAATTTGGTTGAAATTGAATAGGGACATCAATCCTTCCACACACTAGCCTGCATTTGTAGTATGTGTACTATAGTATCTGTATTATACTAAAAAAATAAAAAAATAAAGAATTTTTTTTTCAAAAGAAAAGAAAGAGATTGATGAAACACACAATAAGAATTTGAAGAGAAAGGAGGCTCGAAGTTATAAATCAGACATTTTTCAAAGAGACAAATTAGCAGAAAAAGAGATGAACAAGAAAATGTCGTAGAAATGAAGAAAGAAAGAAGAAGGATAATTGAATTTCATGTAGGAAGGAGAATTGAACTGTGCACAAGAATGAGAATTGAATTGTGCATAGAAAGGAGAAGTGAATCATGAAAAAAAAGAGCAAGGATAAAGACCTACGCAAAAGACGGGAAAACCATTAAAGAGAAAACATGAACGAGAGACGATGAAAACACGTCGTCATAAATGAAAATTGGCAACAAGACTTTGACAGGCTAGAAAATCTATACCATGATCCGTTAGAAAATAAAAAAATAATGCAGAATCTAGACAAGAATTGAATGTGAAAAAAATCAAATTGGAATGCGAATTTTGGTGCTTAGAGGAACAAAATAGCTGGAAACAACATATAAAATAAAATGAGGGGTGACAAGAAAGGTGTTGAGGAAAATATATGAAATGATCTTACTCAAGTATTTTCAGACTTTACTTGTCTAGAGAAAAGTAGAGGGGAATATCACCCTATGTTTATAGCCAACAAAAATAACATCCTAACTCACAAGTATTAATTATGAGTTCTTAGGCTAGTATTTTATCAACAAAAACCTTCCTGGAAATTCACTTTTTATGTAGTTTTATGAATATAATAGTTGATGAAATAAATGTAAGAATAGAATTAAAGACACAAAGATGATAATCAAGACATATGAGACATAAATCAATCCTTTATTTCATTCCAATTCACCAAAGAGTCATTTTCTTTAAAAAATCTCATACAGAAATCTTGGACCAAAGTCAAACTTAGAAATCCTCGATGGAACATACAAAAGGACCTCTGACAAAAAACCAAAACTGAACTCTAAAAGTTGGATCATCTTGCCATAGATTGATGCCCACTTGACTCTACACAATAGCCTTTATCAGTCATGAAAACTAATTCACAAACAGACAAGTCTACACAGACTATCAAAGATAGATCAACACCTATGAAAAACAAGTGTCTGAATGATTTGATTCAGCCCAAAATATTGTTGTCTACAATAAGATCCTTCTATCATAAAAGAGAATTAGGCTTGTGATGAATATATGAATGAATGAAAACTGAACTATCTCAACATAAACTCAAAGAGAAAACCTTAGTATGCTTCTTCTTATATCCTCCTCTTGTTCCTCCCCTTCCTTTTTTCTTTTAAACACATTAGATTTGGTTGAAGTAGTTGAACCAACTCATTAGTTAAGTTAATTAAAAAATTCAACTAACTTTAGTTAGGGGGAAAATTCATAATTATAATAAGGGTCATAAATAAATAATAACTAGTAGGTGGGACCCCTTGTGACTCCCACTATCTTATGATAATCATAACATACCTGTTAGTTAAGAAAATCACACCTCCTTGTGACTCCCATCCATATATTCACATTTCTTCATTTAGCTCATGATATTTTGAATTATTTTCAAAAAAAAACATTACTCATAATTCCACAATAAAACATATTGCCCAATCATTCATGAAGTCAAATGTCACCAATAATAGATAAAATGAAACTCAAAAGTCATATTTTCCTTTGTTGATGCTATCATCTTTTATTCCTTCTCTTTGACAGAGGAATAATAGGCCATTGTTTTTATCCTTTTATTTGAATGGTGCATCCCTGCATGCATGATTTATTAGAAAATTATCTTTTAATTAACCATACATGACAACTCTTTTAAAATATGAAATGGATTTTGGCTTAGCAATATATCAGACTCATGAAATACAATTCATACAAATTGTTTATCAATGAGCAGGGGGTGAAAAAGGGTTATGGGATATGCAAGGGATTTGTATTGATAAAAACATGATATAATAAGAGGGAAAGAGCATGGTTACTTCTCAATGACAACAATACTAAATTGTAAATTAAACCAATAAAACACCACTATGATCCAAACAAGACACTTCCACTTTAAACGGCTTTAACACCAAAATTCTCTTTACTGTAATGAAAATGTGAAGGTGGTGGGAGTTGTAATTAGCGGAAAATGAGATAATCGAAGGGAAGAAGAACAATTACTATTCAAGAAATTAATTAAGTGATCCATAAAACATTCTGCGAAAAGAGATGCACTAACGAACAATCATTGTGACCAAATAATAATTACTGTGTAATTAACTAGTCCATTGTTCGTAATCAAATATCCAATACAGTTCCATCACAAGGCAGTATGCATTTCACATGATCTGTAAAGAGGATTTTGTTCCTTTCTTTGCATCTAATATCAATT
The DNA here is from genome assembly GCA_009831015.1 of Picea engelmannii. Classification (NCBI taxonomy): domain Eukaryota; kingdom Viridiplantae; phylum Streptophyta; class Pinopsida; order Pinales; family Pinaceae; genus Picea; species Picea engelmannii. The sequence continues at coordinate 180,811 of ML787057.1, forward strand.
TCCAAATAGTAACCATTCCACTCTGTTTAACCATCAAAATCAATTAATGCCCATACATTACTTCAATCAAAAAATATAATCAAATTCATGTTTTCAAAATTAACATTGAAGTCACACTATCACTGCAATCGGGTTTGTCATTTTAAATGCAATGATATTCGTTAAACATATTTAGGCAATAACCAAATAATCAAGATCAAATTGCCAAAACCCAAATTGACAATTAAACAGACAACAACCACCATTCCAACACAAGTTATGCGCCGAATAATTCAATCATGCAAGTGTAACTCCATCATTGTGCAAGCCCAATTTAATGTGACTCTAAAATCTGGGCCACCCATCAAACACAACGAGGTATTAACAACAAGCCAGTTTCAACAAATGATCGGGCTGCAACAAAACATGCTTAAAACCCTGCGGGTATCCCTGAGTTTGAAACCCAATCCATCCATGTTATACACAGTGCGCAGCCAATAAAACACCATGATGCAATCTTTCCATTTAACAAAAACAAACACACAATCACAGAAAAACTCAACCATCGTGCAGAGCCATCTATTTAATACAATATTGCTTTGATTTAGTCATACTGTAATCAACTATGATGTGAAAAACTCGGTTTACACGATCAAACAATCATAAGAATGCAATGGATGTAGTTCATACAGTCATCCTTCTTGCAATAACCATTATTTCATGTTGTATAACACCACACACACAATGTGATATGCATGAGAAACATCACCAATGCCAGCTAAACATCCCAATAATCATTAGTGCAAATATACCAATGACTGTGTATCAACCAACCAATTCACCATTGTCATAAAACTCGATAGACCTGTTGTTCCTGAGTTTGTGTTTTAAGGCTATAAAACACACCGTCAAGGCATCCAAATATGATAATACTTTTAAAACAAAGAAACAAAGAAAAAAAAACTAGATCAGATTCAGTTTCTCAACTGTCTCTGTCCTGCTTCCCGTTGTTCTTGGATGGTTATGTCACGTTCAATCGTTGCCCACGATCGTTCTAACTCAGTCCTATTTGTTGCAGTTTGTAAGATGGTGTTAAATAGGTTTAGTGCAATGCTAGTTTGATCCTGTAGACCAGGTTCTACGTTGGGTTGTCTACCGTTAGGAACTGTCATGGGTGATAGGGTTTTAAATTTTATAAAAGGGTTTTTTTATAAATTGATTGCTTCAGACTTTCAGAAAAGATATTAATGAAACAACTTTAAAATCTACACAGTAATATAAAACACAACTAAGGTTGTTTCCTGGTTTTGTGACAATTTTGAAATTGTTAGACAATGAAACACAACAAAGAGAAATACAAAGCTTTTATCTAGAAAGAATCTTATATTTCAATTAACAGTAATGAAAGATATAAAGGATTTCTAACAAAGAGAAATATTAAGGAACAGAAGGTTACAGGTCTTAAAATCACTAAAGTAATTTCAAAGGAAAAACTGTAACACATTCAACATCCAAACCAATCTAAAATGATAAACAACAATTGCATATAATTTCAAATTGATTTACTTGCTAGAAACACACATTAAGAAGAAGATTTAACAAATGATGATAGACAGGGGAAGAAACATAGTCACGAAATTGCAAAATTCAGAATCTTGTTGCTATTTATATTCCCTTAAACCTCGAAGCTGATAGTACAAAATTGGCTTTTTCCAAAATTTCTGAAGCCCTGTTTCAGCCTCTTGAAATTATATTTATACATTTCTGTCGAAATTTTCCATTGGTATCTAACCAACTTCCTAATCTTTCGGTTGCATAAACTAATGTCAACCGTTTACAATTTATTTCAAAATTCCAAAAACAGAAATATTTACAAAGTTTTAACTTTGAGTTGAAGCACTTTCTTTATCTGCTTCGACTTCTTGAACATGTTTCTCTAAAAAGTTTACCAAGGCCTTAGGAGCCTCTGGTACTTCATTTTCTTCAGGCGAGAAGAAACCTCTTTGCAGATCTGGCAACTGTGTTGCAATTGTTTTCTCTGTGGACTTAATTTTCTCTAGTTTTGAACTTGAGGCCATCATCCACTTCTCGATTTCTAAAATGTTGACTGCTTTGATATTTGAGATTTCCACTTTCTTTTCTTCAAGTTCCTCTTTTATTTTCAGCTGATGCCTATTGATGTTGATTTCTCCTAATGACTCAGAAAAGCCATCAGTCCCGACCTGTACTGAATCTTTTTCAACAGAATCGAAGATCTTTTGACAATCTTCAATGACTCATTTTGTTATTCTTTTATATCCTTCCAATTTTGTTTCCCAGACCTTTATCATTACATCCCCTTTCATCTGCTCTGAAATAGATAACTTCTGTGATTTTTCAACTTCTTCTTTTTGTAAAGAAGTTATTATCTTTTGGAAAGAATTTCTTGCTGCTTTTGCCTCTCTTTCCTTTTGCGCTACCTTTTCCATAGACTTCTTAGATTCTTGAAAAT
>ML787057.1:188122-262942 GCA_009831015.1 Picea engelmannii
TATTTTTCTGGGACATCCAAATCTTGCCAATATATTCTCTTCCAAAAATTCTATAACCACTGAGTCAGTGGCTTTCCTGGTAGGAATTGCTTCCACCCACTTGGTGAAATAATCTGTGGCAGTGAGAATCCACCTATGTTGGGTGCTTGAATGTGGATTTATCTCACCGATGAAATCAAGCCCCCATTGCTGGAAAGGGGCTTCTGTTTCGACTGGAACTAACGACATAGCTGGTAACTTCTGTTTCCCAGTGAAAAACTGACAAGGGTTACAAGCCCTTACCTTAGCATTTACATCAGGAAACAACTTGGGCCAATAATAACCAGCCCTTAAAATTTTGTATGCTGTTGCTCTCCAGGCATGATGTCCTCCACAGACCCCTTCATGAAACTGATTAATGACTTCCTCTGTCTCTGATTCAACCAAACAAACTAAGAGGAAACCAAGTGGGTCTTTCCAGTATAACTTTTTCTCAGAAATGCAATATTTAACTGCATGTAATTTCAATGTTCTGGCTTTGGAAGCTGACAATTCATCTAGACATTTCAAAGTTAAAAGATATGTTACTATATCTTTATACCAATCAGATGAAATGAATTTATCCTCAACCTTGTTTTCAATTATTTGATCATCGATTTCATTCATATCTATCCAACTTTCTTCCTCTTGAGTGTTGTTCATCCCAAGAGCCCGAAAGTTAGATTCAACTAACAATCTAGCTAAACCCTGTCCTTTAACTAATTTAGTTGGTTTGACCTCCAAGTCAAATTCCTGAATTTTCGCAAGCCATCTACCTCTCTTACCGTCACTGTCAGCTTGTACTAAGATATCTTTTACAGCGCTGGTAGGTACATATGCAATGATTTTGGAATGCAATACATACGGTCTAAAAGCCTTCAAAGCTTTAACCATTGCGTAAGCTTGCTTTTCCATTATGTTGTATTTAAGCTCAACATATCGGAGGCTTTTGCTGAAAAAGGCAATGGGTTGCTCAAAACCCTCTTCATTTTTCTGGAGGAGAACAACAGCCAAAGTATGTTCTGAAGCAAATGAAAAAATGAAGAATTATTTAAGATAATCTGGACTTGCTAGTACCGGAGCTTCACTTATAAAAATTTTAATGTGATCAAAAGATGCCCTTGCTTCTGTTGTCCACTTAACTTCGTTGTTCTTCTTGAGCATATCTGTTATCAGTTTAACAATTTCAGCAAAATTAGGAACGAATCTTCTCAAAAAAATTATGTTTCCTAAAAAAGATTGAATCTCTTTAACATTTCTAGGAATAGCTAATGTTTCTATGGTTTCTACTCTCTTAGGATCAATTTTGATACCATCTCGGGATACTATATGACCTAACAACTTGCCCTCCTGCATGGCGAAATGAGATTTTTTGGGATTTAAAGAAAGACCAAATTTACGACATTTTTCAAAAGTTTGTTTTAAATGAATAATGTGATCTTCATCTGATTTCGAAAACACAGTAAGTTCATCCAGATATATAACTACAAATTTATCTCGTTCACCGACAAAGGCAATATCCATTGCTCGTTGAAATGTGGCTCCTGTATTCATTAATCCAAATGGCATTTTATCATACATAAAAGTACCCCAAGGAGTGGTGAATGCAGTCTTTTCCTTATCAGGTTCACTAACAACAATTTGGTTGTATCTTGAAAAGCCATCTATCATAGACATCCTAGTAGCCCCTACTACTTTTTCCAACATGTGATCCATTTTTGGTAGAGGGTAGTTGTCTTTAAGAGAAGATTTATTTAAATTTCTAAAGTCAACGCATAGTCTGATCTCTCCATTTTTCTTTCTCACTGGTACTAAATTGGCAACCCAATCAAAATATCTCAAAGGGACAATAATTTTAGCATCCAAAAAATTTTTAACTTCTTTTTCAATGACAGGTAATAAGATTGGGTTAAACTGTCTGAGTTTTTGCTTGAAAGGTTTGACACCTGGTTTAAGTGGGATTTTGTGTTCTATCACTGAGGTGTCATAAGTTTTTAAATCTTCGTAATACCATGCAAACACATCTTTATATTTTTTCAATAACTCTGTATATTTGTTTTTATTTTCTAATGACAAAAATTTAGACAACTTAACCATTCTAGGATTATCTACAGTTCCTATACTACAGTCTTCAACCTCTTCTGGTTGAGGTTGTAGAGTAGTCTTAGAAGGCATATCATCTTTATTAAAAAGTCTTTCTAAAGGTATCAGACCTTTGGGGATTTGATTATTTTTTAAAACAAGCATCCGGTGATTAGCTATTTTATCATGAAATTCTGTTGCGTCTTCACCTTCCTGCATGATCCAAAAAGGATGGTGTTGATTCTCCTGATCATTATATGTTTCTGAAAATTCATCTAAAGATTCAAGAAATTTTATGAGTTGCTCGTCATCTTCGAAAACTTGCCAATGTTGCACATTATCAGGTATGGAAGGGCGATGCCTCATTTGAATATGATATTTTAAATTAAAAGACGTTGGGGGGCTAAATGTTGAAGCAGCTTTAGCTAAGGCATCGGCTTGTTGGTTTTTGTATCTAGGAACAAAATGGAAATTCACATAAGTGAATAAATTCTCAACTAGATCCCATACACAGTTTCTATAAGTCCTTAATCTAGGATGCTTTGCTTGGTATTGCCGATTTAATTGTTTTATGATCAATTTGGCATCCCCGAACACTTCAATATTTTTAATTTTCATTTTTTTTGCAGCTTCTAAACCAAGTACTAAAGCCTCATATTCACATACATTGTTGGTACAGTCTATATACCACTGGAGCCTATAAGAAAAAGGTATTACAAATTGATCGTCAGGGGCAATAAGGAGTACTCCATCCCCAGCTCTGAGATAAGAAGAAGCTCCGTCAAAAAACATCTTCCATGTGCCAGTACTATATACATTTTCTTTTATTTCATTTTTTTGAGCTTTTTCTTCGGTATCTTTATCATCTATATCTATCTCAAAATCATCATCTAACGATAAAATACAGTTCCCTAAAACTTGGTCTGCGATATATACTGGGTGATTTGTAGGATTTTTAGGGTCACTCACAGTGAATGCCATTCGAGTTTCCCTGTATAGACGAGTGAATTGTCCTCCAAAAACAGGGATCGTCGCATACGTCATATCTAACTGGATGGATCCTCCAAGTTTAGCACCCCAAGATCTAGATAGTATCATTCCATATTTTGGTGGAATATCTGCAACTACCACATCCATAAGAATGCTTTTAGAGGGTATCTGGGCTAAGTTAACCACTAAGTCTTTGATCATCCCTATACATTTAACCCTCCTAGAATCAAAAGAGTACAAATCACCATATGGTCTAGTGATTTCAAGACCAAGTTTATCCATTATTGCTTTGGGCATGACATTATGTGAAGCTCCAGAATCTAACATACAGTTGTGTAAAAGGTGGTCAAAAATAGTAAGTGTGATATAAAAAGGAGCTACTGTATCTTTTGGCCCTTCTACATGCGGACCGAACGATATGATAGGTCTATCATCTTCTAAGTTAATTGTGTCCGCTTGACTTTCCTTTTCAGAAAAGTTAATCATTTTAGCTATTTGTTTTCGATATATTGGATTTTTTGCTAATTTGACAAGCGGGATAGGAATTTTTATCTTGCTTATTTCGTTTTCTAAGTTAAAATTTCCTACAGCTTTGTCATTTTCAATATGTGGAGCTTCCATAACTTTTTTCTCATTTTTTCGTTGTGATGTAATCTTATTTTCTTTTACAGGGGTTTGAATATTTACAGGGTTAGTTCCTACTGACTCTAACTGTACAGGGTTATCTATTATATTTCTATTTGCAGACTTTTTATCTACAACTTTAGGGTTTTCCTCATTTGTATCATTTCTAAGCAAAACCTTTTTCGCTTGAACATTAGGAAGATTTTTATTTCTCGACCTTAGATTATATCTTCCCTACAAATCAGCGATAATGTCATCTGCAACATTTTGATATGTATGATCATCAGTTGCATTATTGTTAACTATACCTTCTGATTTACTTTCCTTATTCAACGATGCTTCATAATCTTGTCTAGATAAATAAGGGTACCTATTATCATCACCAAGACAATGAATATATTCGTCCAACTCTTCAAATTCGCCAAAATCTTCTTCTCCAATATAATCTTCAGTTTTGAAAGGCGCTTGTACTTTTTTATCTTCATTTTTTATCGTTTTATGTGGTCCTTGTGGCTCAAGATTTTTTCGGAAATCCTTTCTGGGAAAATTATCCCTTCTAGGTTTTTCTAATTCCATTTTAGAGATTTTTTTGGAGAGTTGTTGGATGACCCTAGCCATCTCATCTATCTTGTCTCCAGCAGATTTCCCTGTCACTAAGGGTCCACCCTGTTCTTTAAATCTTTTATTTTCTTTATTAACATTTTTTGTTTTTGCTTTAAGCTTTCCAGATGCCATCATATTAGATTCAATTTCTACAGCATCATCTTGCATCTTAGGGAGATCTAATGATCGTCTCTCCCTCAATAGTAAAGTGAAGTCAGGATCAAAAGCACCAGCATAAGTTACTTTGGCAGAAGGTTGTGAAGGCTTAACTTCAGCTGGAATTTTGTTATATAGTTTATTAAATCTTTGTGTAAATTCCAATACTGACTCAAAATTTTTCTTTTTTAATGCTCCAAATTCTGTTAGGTAGTAGAGGTGATCTTTTCTTTCGCCCCATTGTCTGATAAATGCGCTCTCCAGCTCCTCATAAGATCTTAATGACCCAGCTGGTAAGGATCTAAACCAATTTCTTACCTGTCCTTCAAACGTTTGAACAAGTAATCTGGAATAAACATCTTCATGTTCTATTCCCAGAATGTCTGCAAATTGGTCGAAAAAATTGATATGTTCTTGTGCGGTTAGATCACCCTCCCCTGTAAATTTAGGGAGGCTCTTCATATAATTTTCTGGAAGATCATGAAGAGGGGTAGGAAGAACTAGGGGAGCATACCTAGCAGCCACTTTGGCAAAAATCACAGGAACTAGTACTTGATTGCCTCCACCTCCACCACCTCCTCCACCTCCACCAACATTAATTCCTGCCATGGTTGGATTTGGAACCGAAGTTGGGGCAGTGTGTGGGGGAGATTCTTGGAAGACAGGAGACGAAACTTCAGGACAAGAAAAAGTGTCAAAAGAGGGTGGAAGGGAAAGTGATCGTTCAAAAGTTTCAGAAGAATTTGATTTTGTAAAATCAGGCTGATCTGTAGTATAATTTAATAAAAGGGTTTGTTTAAAAGATTTTCTTGATTTTAAAATTTTCTCTGGATTCGAGACTGGCGATGTCTGTTTGGTATCCGGGTTTTTTCTGGTATTTTTACGACTACTAGCCAGTTTATTTAATGTGGAGTCGCCAAGTGAAAGATGATTTTAGCCTTATAAGGTTTTATGTTCTTGTTCTCTATCAAAAACAGAAATTGTCAATGTCGTTTTTTCCCAGGGAAATAATTCGTTACTTCGTTCCCCGGCAACGACGCCAAAAAGATGTTGTTCCTGAGTTTGTGTTTTAAGACTATAAAACACACCATCAAGGCATCCAAATATGATAATACTTTTAAAACAAAGAAACAAAGAAAAAAAAAACTAGATCAGATTCAGTTTCTCAACTGTCTCTGTCTTGCTTCCCGTTGTTCCTGGATGGTTATGTCACGTTCAATCGCTGCCCACGATCGTTCTAACTCAGTCCTATTTGTTGCAGTGTGTAAGATGGTGTTAAATAGGTTTAGTGCAATGCTAGTTTGATCCTGTAGACCAGGTTCTACATTGGGTTGTCTACCGTTAGGAACTGTCATGGGTGATAGGGTTTTAAATTTTATAAAAGGGGTTTTTTATAAATTGATTGCTTCAGACTTTCAGAAAAGATATTAATGAAACAACTTTAAAATCTACAGAGTAATATAAAACACAGCTAAGGTTGTTTCCTGGTTTTGTGACAATTTTGAAATTGTTAGACAATGAAACACAACAGAGAGAAATACAAGGATTTTATCTGGAAAGAATCTTATATTTCAATTAACAGTAATGAAAGATACAAAGGATTTCTAACAAAGAGAAATATTAAGGAACAAAAGGTTACAGGTCTTAAAATCACTAAAGTAATTTCAGAGGAAAAACTGTAACACATTCAACATCCAAACCAATCTAAAATGATAAACAACATTTGCATATAATTTCAAATTGGTTTACTTGCTAGAAACAGACATTAAGAAGAAGATTTAACAAATGATGATAGACAGGGGAAGAAACATAGTCACAAAATTGCAGAATTCAGAATCTTGTTGCTATTTATATTCCCTTAAACCTCGAAGCTGATAGTACAAAATTGGCTTTTTCCAAAATTTCTGAAGCCCTGTTTTAGCCTCTTGAAATTATATTTATACATTTCTGTCAAAATTTTCCGTTGGTATCTAACCAACTTCCTAATATTTCGGTTGCATAAACTAATGTCAACCGTTTACAATTTATTTCAAAATTCCAAAAATAGAAATATTTACAAAGTTTTAACTTTGAGTTGAAGCACTTTCTTTATCTGCTTCGACTTCTTGAACATGCTTCTCTAAAAATTTTACCAAGGCCTTAGGAGCCTCTGGTACTTCATTTGCTTCAAATGAGAAGAAACCTCTTTGCAGATCTAGCAACTGTGTTGCAATTTTTTTCTCTGTGGACTTAATTTTCTCTAGTTTCGAACTTGAGGCCATCATCCACTTCTCGATTTCTGAAATGTTGACTACTTTGATATTTGATATTTCCACTTTCTTTTCTTCAAGTTCCTCTTTTATTTTCAATTGATGCCTATTGATGTTGATTTCTCCTAATGACTCAGAAAAGCCATCAGTCCCGACCTGTACTGAATCTTTTTCAACAGAATCGAAGATCTTTTGACAATATTCAATGACTCCTTTTGTTATTCTTTTATATCCTTCAAATTTTGTTTCCCAGACCTTTATCATTACATCCCCTTTCATCTTCTCTGAAATAGATAACTTCTGTGATTTTTCAACTTCTTCTTTTTGTAAAGAAGTTATTATCTTTTGGAAAGAATTTCTTGCTGCTTTTGCCTCTCTTTCCTTTTGCGCTACCTTTTCCATAGACTTCTTAGATTCTTGAAAATAATTCTGGATAACTTCCAGATTCCAGACTACCTTATGTTGTTCTTCTTCAATATTTGTATATACCTCTGATGATTTAATCTTGAAATGTTCTATTTCAATCACTTGATTGGTAATTGAAATAATTTTATCCTGTAGAGACTTATTTTCGTTGCCCAACTTCTGCACTTATTCTTGGGTAATCTGAATCATATGTTTTGCTTCGGTCAAGTTTTCATTTAACTTCTGGATATCTTGTATATCTTTAATTCTATCCTGTTCTAGACCTTTTTGTATTCCCCATCCAATCATTTTTCATTTTCCTTTAATTTATCCTGCAGCTGCAATATTTCTTGATCTTTTTGCTCTAACATTGTTGTTAGATTTCCTACTGAATACATATTGGCTGATGCTATCGCAGCCATAGTCCCTGCTAGCTCTGTAGCAAATTATCCTTCTTTTAACTTCTTTCCATCAATGATAATCCTATGTTTTTTTATCATTCTTTCACCTACAGGATGTAATTCTTGTTTCAAGATGGCTCTTCTTTTTTTACTGAAAAAATAGTCCGATGAAAGTATTTCATCTCTGCTGATTGGTTCTAAGTCAATTACGTACAGAACTCCTTCATGAGGGGTTCCGAAAGTAGCCTGTAGTGGGGTTAGTGTTGTAATGGGACTCCCAAGTTCCTGTGAAGTTGTTCCCCCAATAGTTTCTGGAATATCATCAAGGTTTATTGGATTTGTCTCTGCTCCTTTTCCCTTTTCTGTCTGTTTTTATTTGCTCTGAGAACCCTCTGTATTTTGAGGAGGAATCTCAAGATTTTTCAATTTATCTTTATCAGTTGTATCATACTGAATAATGGTTTCAAAACCTGGAGGAGTTGTCTTTGGCATTTGCGCTGATGTTGGTACTTCGCCTTGTAAAATCTTTGGTAGACACTGTCTTCTATTTCTTTGAAAAGATGGAAACCCCACCTGTGCATCAGGTGACAAGGTTTGTACTCTACTCTGAACTTCTTCATAAGATTTGGCATTTCTAAAAATATCATCATAAAATGAAACTTCATGTTCATATGCCTTCAAACCACATTGTGTGACATGTCGATTGATTACTTGATATGGGTCATGTTTCCTGTGTTCTATATCCACTAATTTCACTTCGCTCAAAGATTTTGCTTCTACCTTAGAATGGCCTATGTTTAATAAAACAAATTTCCCTAGATAAACTGGAAAAGATGGCCATGTCTTCTTCTATTGAGCTTTCAATTCTAGCCCAATACCACCATTCATCAACTCATAAGCCACTTCCCTGCATATTAACCTGTCTGGTAAAATTTTGGGTAGTGCATGTGGCGGAATAGAACAACCATAAACTCTCACATAGGAAAAAAATTCTTCGATGAACCAGTCAGCCACTGATTTGAGGTTTTCTATTATAGTATTGGAAATGCAAGGGGGTTCGCATCCGAAGAAAATTTTGTGTAGAGGAATAATTACATAATGGCAAATCTCATAAAAATTATTTTTGGAATTTTCCTCCCAAAGAGCTGAATGGTACTTATGGACAGGCTCTGTGCAAGAGGCTTCCCAACTCCAATTCATTAGTGGGAAAGGAGTTTTAAAGTAAATATCATCCATTATATAGGCTGACATATAAAAGGCCATTGTTTGTCCCTTTGACCTAGTTGTTTGATAATTCATAACCTCTGTAGTGATATTGTCTGATAAAATCTTATGCCAATTGAAACTACGCCCCTCTAAAACTTCTTCTAAGAAAGGTGTCCATTCTGCACTAAAGTGATAAGGATCCTTTTTCCCATATACTCTACATAACATCATTGCTAAATACACCATATATTCATTTAATGAAGCTGTAGCATATATCCCATGCAAATTGGCCCTAAATTTGTTTTCATCTCTGGCCCATCCCCTTATCATGTCAGGGTATGTTTGGCCACCTTCAACGCACTCTTTTTGTTGAAATGCAGCTAAAAACTCTGAATTAAAAGTGTGCCTATGGTTGGGCGATAGCTTATACATTACTTGGATATGTTCGGGCCTGAAAGAGCCGATAACAGCTCCATGCTCGTTCAGGATACTTCTGGTCAGAACATCCACTTTATCTAATGCCCAGGCAACCATGCCGGTATATGAAACCAGTCTCGGACGTGCTGCAACCTTATGAAGCCCAGTTTCGGCGATGTCTCGGAGATGATTGTCCGTACCATTATCTGCATATTGGAGTTCATCTTCCATTTTTTCTGCAATTGCAGCCCATGATTTGACAGAGTGTACCACCCCAGCTACAGTAGTGTCTGAAATAATATCGCCTTCCGATTGCTCTTCAGTTTTCTTTGAAGCCTTTTTGGGTGCCATCGCTCTGTGTATACTAGCTCTGTGTTCACTCGAATACCTGTAATAGATCAGAGTTTAGCTTCGAAATAGTAATGTGATCGTTTCAAAATTTATTTCGAATATATCATAAAATCACCGAGATTTGTACCTCTGTTGTGAAATAAATGCAAAAGATATTCCCGATAATATACATTTAATATTTGTACCTGAGCTTTTCCGATATTTTCAAATATGATAGAAAACTACCAAATTGAATGATTGTCGCATTAAAAATCATTTATCCAAGTTTAACTTTAAACATTGTTTCAAAGAGTGATTAATTAGCGTTAATCTTGTTTTTAATTTGAAAGCACTCTTATCGGGGTTTCGTAACTTTCGATGTCAAGGAAAAAGGTCATCGAAGAACCCCGATCGCCGAAATCGCGATATATCATTAAATTCAAAACCCTTTTTATTATCTTAATTAATCTAGATTACCTTTATCGAGATTTCATTAATCAAGAAATCGGGTATCGGGAAATCGGGAAATCCGATGTCATGAAAACTGATGCTCGCAAAACCGCGAACTTCGATATCCTGATATGAATATTTATTCTTAATCATGATTAATAGTAATTAGATTAATTCTTAACTTTATTTAAGGATTAACTATATCGCGAAATCGGGAAATCGGAGAATACGATGACGAGTTTCTTTGTTCTCACAAAATCACGAATCCTGATTTTGCGATGAGATTATCTTAGAGTTTAAACCCCTTTTAAAACAGATTTAAGTAAATGATGTTTTTAATTAAGGATTAATGTATCGGAAAATCGGGAATCGGGGTTTCGCTATTTAATTTGTGTTGAACATTTGTTCATTCAAAACTCTGAATCCCGATGTCCCGACGTAAATTGATATACCTTAAGTTTTGAATCAATGTCCATTTTAAAAGATTATTTCGAATAGCATTGGAAAACTTATATTCGTTTGGGTTCTTAATTATTCTTTGTTCAAAAAATGAACCATAAAGGCATCGTGACTTCGTTGGATATGAATTTTTTTTCTTTAGAAAATTTATATGATGTAAAGACTCAAAGATACAACATTTTTCATCCTTAAGATTAAAAATTCAAGGTTTGTTTCAACAAGACCTATGAAGCTGTGGAAATCACGCATACTCACGCATTGACGTGAGGCGAGGCTATAACTTTAAAAGACAATACTAGGTTATCAACCATAAGAGGGCGACTATGTTATTTAGAACTGTCCAACTATCGGTGCAAGTTTCCCATCCCAATAGCACAGGTAATGACTAGATACCAAAATCCACATGGTTGTCACATAACCAATTGGGAGAGCCTGGATTTAAATTAATTGGGAATACACTTCAATCCATAATAACCCATAGTAAACCTAACAAACCCGACAGTCTTCTCTATAAAGCCTTCAGACTAGAGGAGTTAAGGGTTTTCTTCTGATCCAGCACTAGATTCGACTCCTTTCAATGGTAAAACCTCTGATACTAATGGTAGATACATTGAGAAAACAACAACTTACCCCTTGGACAAGGTGATGAATCCATGACAGAAGGAAGAGGCTCTAACTTGGCCTGGTGATGATATCTGACACACACGGGGTATAACCTTCATGACTCCTCAGCCAAACGACCACAATGCTGAGGTGAAGACAAGGCCAAGAAGGAACAACATAACTCATTTCGCAACCCTTGGTGGTGAAAAACAACCCAATTCCCAAATGTATAATGTGTGGTGACCCAAATGCTTCAATAAGTAAACCCCATAAAATCCCACAGACTGGATTCAGCAATATGAAATCATGAAGATAGCCCATCAAGACCAACAAGGATACTCTAATTAAACTAGTAGGGATAACAGAGAACTCTTATGACTGCTAACGCCTAGGATAACTAGTAATGCTATGAATTCAACATCATTTCAAAGAGAATCATCAACATTTCATTCACAATCACCATTTCACATAGTCACGAAACTTAAGGAAACCACAAACCAATACACCTAAGCCAACATCCATTTCATAATTAGAGCAGACTCGTGAAGGGCCAAAAACAAGAGCATACCTATAATCGAATGTCTTAAACGCGAATTGATTGAGCGGTTCTTCCTTGCTTATAAATCGGAGCATAACCACAGCAACAATGTTTGAAAAATAACCTGACTAGGGTGGTGTCCAAGGGCCGGAGTAAAGGCGATGTGCAGTAAATGCACATCACTTAGCTACTTCAAGTTCATTGAATTATTAGTACGCACCAACTACTAATCAAACAAATCATCCACTTTGAACCAACAACCTTTAATTTCCAAGGGCGTCACTTGTATCACATATTACCATCTCCACTATACAGAAATGCATGCCAACTATGCTATATACAACCTCGATAACTCGCATGGCTATCCTATGTTGGCTAGGATTTGCCACAATCTTTTCAATTCATATAGTATAGCATGTTAGCATAGGACAGTTTCTTCTTATAATTTATTTTCATTTGTTGTTACTAACATGTGTCTGTTGTAGGTGTCACAAGTAATAGATCCAAGAATAGTTAGCAATGATAACCATGAAAAACTTCGGTATAAACTTGAGCTTGGAACAACAAGGAATCCATGTATAATATGCATGATCCAGTATCCAATAAAACAAGATATCATCAACCATGAAAGTAGTGTCGAACAGTAACATAAAATCGAATAAACACCAGAATTGATCTCCAATCTATGAGGGTGTCCCACCTACTAGTATTATTTATCTTTTATAATAATAGGCTTTAGCAACACTTTGTGGGCCAATCTTCATTGCAAATTTAATTGTCAACCAATTGGCGACTCCACAGGAAAATTTGTTTTCAACAGATTTAGAACTTAGAACTCATGGTTTCACAAACCAAGAGCAGCAGGTCAAGAAAATATAACCAAGGAGATTATGCAACAGGGGGAAGTGAGCGGCTTTAATGGAAAGATGACTAGGAATTTGGGAATAACGCATCAAAAATGTTAAATATGAGGGGTTTTACCACTATATGCATAATCCATCGACCGGAATCTTCTCTTTAACTTTTAAGGAGGAAAATTTCCATATTTTCTCTTAAAGTATCAATGGATGAAGAAATGGTGAGAAGAAGCGAGATATAACCAATTATTTATAAGAAAGAAGTGGAAATATATAACAATTTCAAGGGGCCTTCAAAGAAGACATCATAACAGTTGTGTAATCTTGATTTTTATTGACTAAAAATGCTTTGCAGGAGTGTCATTGTGGCAAATATGATCCAACATCTTATTCTCTACTGAAACTAAAAGATGACCAAATTCAAAGTCCAGCAGAATAAAATTACAAAAAGATTAAAATAGCAGAAATAAAGTGACAAAAAAGTAAAAACAGTAGGAAATGCTTAAAACAGAAAACAACTATTGTAAGTAGAAAAAAAAATGAAAACCTGAAAACAGAACTAGAATACTAAAATACAAGAAATTTGGACGGCGTTAGAGATTTTCAAGTTGGTTCCACGTAATGACTTAAGTGAGAACCATTAGTGTTGTAGGAAAACAATCGCTCCTGCAAATATTTTAGAATGTAAGAATTTGTACCTAAGACAAAAGCAGTTTTGAAAGGACCCAACCATAATTTCTGAAATTTTGAATGTCTTCCCCTATCAGCATGAGCCGAATCTCATAGCAGAATTTTTTCATTGACCTTAAACTTGACAATTTTGACACTCTTGTTGAAATATTTCTTAACGGTTTGATGTCTCCTTTTAATATTATCCAAATCAAACATCCCTTGTTCTTCCAAAGCTAGTAGTGCATTTACCCTTTGTGAAATATCTGAAGAACTTAATTCTTTGATCTGTAGCATGAACCTTAAGGAATAAAGTTCTAGCTCAGTTGGTAAGAGGGCTTATTGACCATAAACCAGCTAAAAAGTTGTACCATCAGTGCTTATTTTGGCGGTAGTTCGATCTGCCCAAAGGGCATAAGTGAGGAGAGTGTGCCACTGACGAGGATTATCTTTGATGAGCCTTTTGATGATTCTTAACAAATTTTTGTTGGTAGACTTGGCTTGCCCATTTCCTTGGGTATAGTAAGCTAAGGAGGTGAAATGTTTAACCCCCAACTTGGCTAAAAACTGAGTCAGCTTAGCAAAAATGAAAGTGGGACCATTGTCTATAATAATTTCCAATGGAAGACCAAATATGGAAAAAAATATTATTTTCAAGGAAAGAAATTACCTGATCATCTGTGGAATTCTTAAGTGGGACAGATTCAGCCCATTTTGTAAAATACTTAGTGGTTGTCAGAATAAAAAATTTCCCAGATGAAGAAGGAGGATTAATAGGACCAATAAAATCCAATCCCCACTTTGAAAAGGGAAAATTTGGTAGGACGGGTTGTAATGGCAGGACTGAAAGGCGTTCTTTCCTAGAAAATTTTTGGCATTTGTCACAAGACCTCGAAAAAACATAAGAGTCGTGAAAGATTGAAGGCCAATAATATCATTTTCTAATAATCTTGAAAGCAGTGGTTTTTGCATAAAAATGACCTCCTACATGAATGATAGAGCTTGAAGAGTCATGAGCTTCCTGCAATAATTTATGTGCATCTTCATTGTTTACACAGCGAAGCAACACACCATCAGCAGATCTTCAAAATAAAAAGCCTCCTCTAATGACATATATTGCAGATTCAAGATGAACTCTTCTCTTTTGATGAGTGTCCAAGTTGTCTAGACATCTTTGGTTCTGTAATTAATAAACTAAATTCTTGTACCAAGGATGTTTAGACACAGGGAGGATTTGATCGTCAATGTAAAATAGGGTTGAAAGGGAACTATCTTCTTCACCAATTTCTTCACCATTCTCAGCATGCTGAGCCAAGTGAAGGGCTAGGTCACTTCCTTTGATAGTGGTATAAGTCACGATATTCAAATCATGCTCCTGGATCTTGGCAAGCCAATGTGAAATTTTTCCTTAAAGATAAGTTTGTGAGAGAAAAAAACTTAACAATAGGTAAAGGGACCTTTACAAACGTATGCTTACCTAAGATGTAGCGGTGAAACTTTTCAACAGCCTTAACAAGAGAGAAAGAATGTTTCTCAATAAAAGAATATTTAAATTCATCATCAGAAAAACTTTGACTCATGTAAGCCACCGATTTTTCATTTCCTTGGTCATCATTTTGCATGAGGACAGCAGACACTGCCTCCTCAGTAGCATTAGTATATATCGTGAATTCCTTCTCAAAGTCCGTCTTCGCCAAAACTGATACAGAATTGATTTCTTTCTTAATCCATTCAAAAACATTTTCGACATCATCTGTCCAAGAAAAAGGATGATCCTGCTTAAGCATATTATGAATTGGTTTGACCATCACAGCAAAATCTGGGACAAATCTACAGACAAAGTTAATAACCCCCATAACAGCTTGAACTTATTTCTTGGAAGTGGGAGCAGGAAGGTTAAGGATAGCAGTAATCCTTTCAGGATCAATGCTTATGCCTGAATCAGAGACGATGTGTCTCGGGAGTTTTCCCTCGATAACACCAAAAATGGACTTGGAAGGGTATAGAGAAATGCCAAATTTCCTACATCGCATGAGAAATTTTCTCAAATGACCAAAATGATCTGATTGGATTTTAGTGTATAATGTTAAGTCATCAAGGTAGATCTGAATTATCTTACCGATCAAATTGTCAAAAGATATGTTCATAGCTCTTTGAAAGGTGGCACCTACATTAGATAAACCAAAAGGAATATGTTCATAAGAAAAGGTACCCCAATGAGTAATAAAGGTGGTTTTATATTTATCTACCCTTTTTACCTTGATTTGATTGTAACCTAAAAAACTGTCAAGTAAAAACATCATTTGTGACCCTGGAACTTGCTGCAAAATCATTTATATGTTAGGGAGAGGGACGTGGTTTTTTATGCTAGCTCGGTTTAGTGTGCGAAAATCGACGCACAATCTGATTTGACCAGTGGCTTTGAATGGGGACTAGATTTGATACCCATTCAGAATATTTGACCGAAAAGATGATTCCAACCTTCAAAAGTTTTTCCAAATCCTTTTGAATAGTTTCTTCTAGTGCAGGGCTTATAGGTCTTTGTTTTTGCCTAACTGGTTTTACACCTTCCAAAATGGGGATGGCATGTTGTATAAGGCCAAGAGAAAACCACGAAGATCCTCATAAGACCAAGAAAAACCATCTTGAAATTGACCAAGCAACTTGGAAAACTTCTCCTTCTTTTCATCTGAACATTTGGCACCTATTTTGACATTCTTTGGAGTCTCGGATGTCCCAATTTTCAAGGAGATGGTTTCACCCACCTTCCTTTTCGACTCTTCTTCCTTTTGTTTCTCCTTGTTTCCTACATCACTCGACAAAAATGAACTCTCCATATGAGTCAAGCCTTTAGGAATCTTGTTATCTTCTATGGATATAATTTCCTTAGGTTTAAAAGGTTCATTTTGAATAAAAGCACAAATGCACTCATCGTTAGGGAAGACCTGCCAAGATTCTATATTGTCGGGAATATGCAGACGATATAGGGATTGGAAGGTACAATCAGGTCTGTGTGGTAGAAATTATCGATTAGGGGAGGCTGCAAAAATTGCTAACCGATCGGCCACTGAGTTTAACTCCCTTTTAACATGGGTGATGTTGAAAGATAAAAGGTTCGAGATAAGCGCCCAAACGGTTTGTGTGTATCATTTCATCAACTTGTTTCTAGGAGAGAAAATTTTATGCACAAGATTCACAACAAGATCAGAATCCCAAAAAACTAAAAGGTGACCACAGCCAAGATTATAAGCATTTTCAATGCCTAATAACAAGGATTCGAATTCAATGACATTGTTAGTGCAAGAGAACTCCAACCAATAAGAAACATTATGGATTTTTCCTATAGGAGAAATCAAGATAATTTCAGCTTTGTTACCTTCGTTTGAGCATGAACCATCAAAGTGCATGTGCCACATGCCATCATCTAGATCAATTTGTTCCATGGAAATGTTATCTTCCTCGAAAAAGATGCAATACACTCCTAAGTCCTCTTCGATATAGTTTACGTTAGGTTGTGGCACACTCTCTATGTAAGGTGATATCCTTCCTTCTCTAAGGACTATAATATTTTTTTTGTTCCGAGGAACAAAAAAATGTGTTCCATCGAGTGATAGGTACCCACTCATTGAGGCTTGCCAATCTCTTCCTAAGATGATTGAGTAATTGCTTAGGGGCGTATCGATTACCTGAATATTGAGGGTCGTCCTTATTTCAGGATGAGTGCACAAAACTAAGGTCACATATTTAATCTCACCTATGGTCTTTTGTTGTAGACTATCATAATAAAGCATGATTTTGGTGTTTCCATATGTACAAGAGAAGCCTAGATATTCTATAATAATCTTTGACATCACACTTGGGCCTGAACCACCATCAATTAGGCAACAATGGGAAATTGTTTCCATGATCTTTATAGAATTGTAAAAAGGGGGATTTTTTACAAGGTATCTAAAGTTATGTACACCTATTTTATTTACAAAAGAATCCTCTTCGTTTACCTCTTCATAAAGGTTGGCTACAACATAATCTTTTCCTTCAATGAATCATTTCAGATGCATCTTTTGTTTAGGGATGACAACCATGTCTATAAGGGTTTCATTCACTTTGATGTTGGCCAACTAATTCAAGATATTGTATTTGGAAGAGGGGGGAGGGGGAGTGATTCTTTGACTCTCAGGAATTTTAGGAACTTGGATCGTAGCAGCAGTTGATGATGATCTTGAGCTATAAGAACTATGAGGAGGGTCAAATTTATCCTTGGGAGCATAGGATTTATTCCTAGTATTAATAACAATGACATTCTCTAGCTTCGCAAAGTCTAGGAAAGCGATAGTAGATTATGATCTCTTACCAAAGATCTTATCTCTAACACTCTTCTTTACCTCACCTGTAGTTTCTTCGTGGTGTTCCTCACAAAAGTTACACCAAATATGAGGCAGGATAGCCTTAGGATGAAAACAAATTTCAACCGAATTTATAAAAGGGGGTGTAGAAGAGGATGAAGCTCCATGGGTGAGAGGGGAGACGATACCCTTTCGCTCAAATGATATCATACGATTGTTCATATATTGTACTAGTTGCAAGAGAGAAGACTTGTATGTTTGTCTAACTGATTCCCCCTGGGGAAGACTAGCTCTTTCAAGCTATTCTTCATACTTTGAACAGATATGTAGAGAAGAACTGAGATTATCAATGGATTTTTCCTCAACCCTATGATGGTAGGGAGAAGGAAATGCATTGTAGTAATGCATGAAAGTGGCTTGGTTCTAAGGTGGGATAAGTTTGGAGATTTGATTGTACAACTTGGTGAAATGCAAGTTGAAAGACTTGATGGTCTCACCATCTTTATAAGTGATGTTATTGTATTCCCTTAACTTCTCGGTAGGGCTTTTGGATTTCCCATAAGTGGATCGGAACCAATAGATTAAATACTCTTGAGTAGACATGATATTAGGAGGAAGGTCAAAGAAATCATCCACAGCCTTTCCTTCCAAGGAATTGACGAACAAGCGTATGGAAGTGTCATTGTCGTTACCCCTATGTTATGACAAGCATTATAAAATTCTACCAGGTGTTCGTTTGTACTGACAGTGTTGTTTCCTGAAAACTTAGGCAAGTGCTATTTAAACTTCAGAAGTGGGTGAGTAGCAGGTGCTAAATTAAGAGGAGAGGACACATGCCAAGGTGTGGTTGTGCCATCTTCTTCGAACTGAAAAATTCCATACTTTTTGATGACTTTGGTAGGATTTGTGGTATATTGGACGAGGATATGGTGGTTGTACAATCTACCAATCACTAATGACAATGAATATTGATAAGATGAAGCACCTCCAGTGCCACTAGAGCCTCCACTAGATGTCATCTTCTAGATGATAGGTGAGGGAAAGAAAGACGAACTGGATGAATCGGATGAAGTTATCCTTAGAGAAATTTTTTGGGTAGATAACACAACGTTTCTCCTTCCTATTTCAGCAATAGGATTGATTTCAAGTGACAAGCCTCTTCTTCTTCTAGAAGCACGAGAATCCAAGGACATGAAAGAAAGGCCAAAACTAAAGAAACAAAAAGTTACTGCTGATTTCTAGGCTGCCTATGTCTAGCTTCCAATTGTTCTTGAACACTAATATCTTGTTTAATTGCTGCCCAAGAATGGTTAAGCTCAGCACAGGTCTTGGCAATGTCTAAAATAGTATGAAACAAGTTCAATGCAATGTTGGTCTGGTCTTGGAGATCGGGCTCAAGATTAGGCTGCCTTGCAACATGAACAGTCATAAATAGTAAGACAGTCAAAGAATCTATTTCAGAAAAGAAAGATGTATTGATGAAAAATTGAATATAAAAATTAACCAGAGAGATATCAAGGATCTCCCCAATATGGTCGCCAAATAAATGTTGAGGAAAAGATATGAAATGATATTACTCAAGTAGTTTTAGACTTTACTTGGATAAAGAAAAGTAGACGGGAATATCACCCTATGTTTATAGCCAAAAAAAATAGCATCCTAACTCACAAGTATTAATTACGAGTGCTTAGGCTAGTCTTTTATCAAAAAACAGTTTGCTGGAAATTCACTTTTTATGTAATTTTCTGAATATAACAGTTGCTGAAATAAATGTAAGAATAGAAGTAAAGACACCAAGATGATAATCAAGATAGATGAGACATAAAGCAATCCTTTATTTCATTCCAATTCGCCAAACGGTGATTTTCTTTTAGAAAATCTCATACATAAATCTTGGACCAAAGTCAAACTTAGACATCCCCGATGGAACATACAAAAGGACCTTTGAAAAAAAACCAAAATTGAACTCTAAAATATGGATCATCTTGCCACAGATTGATGACCACTCAACTCGCAACAATAGCCTTTATCAGTCATGAAAACTAATTCACAAACAGACAAGTCTACATAGACTATCAAAGATAGATCAACACCTCTGAAAACAAAGTGTCTGAATGATTTGATTCAACCCTGAATATTGTTGTCTACAATAAGACCCTACTATCATAAAAGAGAATTAGGCTTGTGATGAATATATGAATGAATGAAAATTGAACTATATCAACATAAACTCAAAGAGAAAACCTTATTATGCCTCTTCTTCTATCCTCTTCTTGTTCCTCCCCTTCCTTTATCTTTTAAGCACATTAGAATTGGTTGAAGTAGTTGAACCAACTCATTAGTTAAGTTAATTAAAAAACTCAACTAACTTTAGTTAGGAGGAAAAGTCATAATTATAATAAGGGTCATAAATAAATAATAACTAGTAGGTGGGACCCCTTGTGACTCCCATTAGCTTATGATAATCATAACATAACTATTAGTTAAGAAAATCACACCTCCTTGTGACTCCCATCCACATATTCACATTCGTTCATTTAGCTCATGATATTTTGAATTATTTTCAAAAAAAAAAAAAAAACATTACTCATAATTCCACAATAAAACATACTGCCCAATCATTCTTGAAGTCAATGGTCACCAATAATAGATAAAATAAAATTGAAAATTCATGTTTTCCTTTGTTGATGCTATCATCTTTTAGTCCATCTCTTTGATAGCGCCGTAATAGGCCTCTAGTTTTAGCCTTTTATTTGAATGGCGCATCCCTGCATGCATGATTTATTAGCAAATGATATTTTAATTAACCATACATGACAACTCTTTTAAAATATGAAATGGATTTTGGCTAAGCAATATATCAGAATCATGCAATCCAATCCATAGAAACTATTTATCAATGAGTAGGGGGCGAAAAGGGGTTATGGGATATGCGAGGGGTTTGTATTGAGTGAAACATGATATAATGAGAGGGAAAGAACATGGTTACTACTCAATGACAGCAATAATCAATTGTAAAGTAAACCAATAAAACACCACTGTGATCCAAACAAGACACTTCCACTTTCAATTGCTTTAACACTGAAATTCTCTTGACTGTAATCAATCTCAGAACAGGGAGTGAAAAATGAAAAGGGGAAGGTGGTGGGAGTTGTAATTAGCGGAAAATGAGATAATGGAAGAGAAGAAGAATAATTATTGTTCATGAAATTAATTAAGTGATCCATAAAACATTCTATGAAAAGAGATGCACTAACCAACAATCATTGTGACCAAATAACAATTAATGTGTACTTAACTAGTCCATTGTTCGTAATCAAATATCCAATACAATTCCATCACAATATAGTATGCATTTCACATGATTTGTAAAGAGGATTTTGTTATTTTCTTTGCATCTTATAGAAATTTCCAAACAGTAACCATTCCACTCTGTTTAACCATCAAAATCAATCACTGCCCATAAATTACTTCAATCAACAAATATAATCAAATTTATGTTTTCAAAATTAACAATGAAGTCACATTATCACTACAATCGGGTCTGTCATTTTAAATGCACTAATATTCGTTAAACATATTTAGGTAGTAACCAAATAATCAAGATTAAATTCCCAAAAGACAAATTGACAATTAACCTGACAACAACCACCATTCCAACACAAGATATGCGCCGAATAATTCAATAATGCAAGTGTAACTCCATCACTGTGCAAGCCCAATTTAATGTCACTCTAAAGCTGGGCCACCCATCCAACTTGACGAGGTATTAACAACAAGCCAGTTTCAACAAATGATTGGGCTGCAACAAAACATGCTTAAAACCCTACGGGTATCCCTGAGTGTGAAACCCAAGCCATCCAATGTATACATAGTGCGCATCCAAAAAAATACCATGATGCAATCTTTCCATTTAAAAAAAACAAACACACAGTCACAAAAAAACTCAACCATCGTGTCGAGCCATCGATTTAATACAATATTTCTTCGATTTATTCATATTGTAATCAACTATGCTATGCAAAACTCTATTTACACAATCAAACAATGATAAGATGCAGTGGATGTAGTTCATACAGTCATTCTACTTGCAATAACCATTATTGAATTTTGTAGAACACCACACACACAATGTGGTATGTGTGAGCAACATCACCAATGCCATCTAAACATCCCAATAATCATTAGTGAAAATATACTACTGACTATGTATTAACCAACCAATTCACTATCGTCATAAAACTCGATAGACCTATTAAGTTGTGGCAACCACTCATACTCACGCATTGACGTGAGGTGAGGCTACAACTTCCTCAAAAGACAGTACTAGGTTATCAACCATAAGAGGGTGATTGTGTTATTTCGAAATGTCCAACTATCGTTGCAAGGTTCCCATCCCAATAGCATAGGAAATGACTAGATACCAAAATCCACATGGTTTTCACATAACCAATTGGGCGAGCCTACATTTAAATTAATTGAGAATACATTTCTATCCACAATAACCTATAGTAAACCTGAAAAGCCCGACAGTCTTCTCTATAAAACCCTCAAACTGGAAGAGTTAAGGGTTTGCGTTAGAGCCAACACTAGATTCGAATCCTTTCAATGGTAAAACCTCTGAGACTAATGGCACATACATTGAGAAAACCACAATTTACCCCGTGGACAAGGTGATGAAAACCTGTGATAGGAGAAGCCATGACAGAAGGAAGAGGCTCTAACTCGGATTGGTGATGATATCTGACACACATAGGGTATAACCCTCATGACTCCTCAGCCAAACGACCACAATATTGAGGTGAAGATAAGGTCGAGAAGGAACAACATAACTCACTACGCAACCCTTGCTAGTGAAAAACAACCCAATGCCCAAATGTACAATGTGTGGTGACCCAAATTCTTCAATCATTAAACCCCATAAAATCTCACAGACTGGATTCAGCAATACGAAAGCGTGAAGATAGTCCATCAAGACCAACAAGGATACTCTAATTAAACCAGCAGGGATAACAGATAAATCATATGACTACCAATGCCCAGGATAACTAGTAATTCTATGACTTCAACATCATTTCAAAGAGAAGCATCAACATTTCATTCACAATCACCATTTCACACAGTCACGAAACTTAAGGAAGGCACAAACCAATACACATGATCCAACATCCATTGCATAACCAGAGCATACTCATGAAGGGCCAAAAAAATGAACATATCTGTAATCGAACATCTTAAATGCGAATTGACCGAGCGGTTCCTCCCTGCTGAGAAATCAGAGCATAACCACGTAAGAAACGTTTGAACAATAACCTGACTAGGGTAGCATCCAACGGTAGGAGTAAAGGTGATGTGCAGTAAATGCACATCACTTACCTACTTCAAGTTCATTCAATTCTTAGTATGCGCCAGCTACTAATCAAACAAATCACCCACTTTGAACCAACAACCTTTAATTTCCAAGAGCACCACTCGTATCACATATTACCATCTCCACTATAAAGAAATGCATGCCAACTATGCTATATAAAACCTCTATAACTCGTATGGATATCCTATGTTGGCTAGGATTTGCCACAATCTTTTCAATGCATATAGTATAGCATGTTAGCATAGGACAATTTCTTATTTTAATTTCTTGTTACTAACATGTATCTGTTGCAAGTGTCACAAGTAATAGATCCAAGAACAGTCCACAATGATAACAATGAAAAACTTTGGTATAAATTTGAGCTTGGAACAACAAGGGAGCCATGTATAATATGCCTGATCCATTATCCAATAAATCAATATATATTCAACCATGAAATTAGTGTCGAAAAGTAACGTAACATCGAATAAACACCAGACTTGATCTCCAATCTACGAGGGGGTCCCACCTACTAGTATTATTTATCTTTTATAATAATAGGCTTTAGCAACACTTTGCGGGCCAATGTTTGTTGCAAATTTAATAGTGAACAAAAGGGTTTTAGTTTTTTGTAAATTCAAAGAGAAAAAATATTCGAGTGAGTTGCATATAGAGCCAAATTATAGAAATCCATGGTGCGACCAAAGGTAGAAGCATTTGCATCACACAAGAAACAATTGGCCACTGAGCGGGCATCAACACATGTAAATGAAGAAACATAGAGAGAAGAAGCATAAAATTGAATCCTAAGAAACTTTATAAGGGAATATGTGCCCCCCAAGAAGCCAACAACAATGCCATTTAGATTTCCCAAGGAGCCAAACTATGACCTTGTTGCACCAATGATTCCACCTGGGGTCAATATTAGGGAGACATATTGGGTGCAGTAGGAAGTTTGTTGTTTTCAAACCATGATCTTCCAAATCTGAAGAAATTTCTGGATTTCACACCATAAAATTATATGCACACAAGACTCAACTCAAAATCACACATACTCACATTCGAGTTGTAGGAGTGGGAAAAAAGACTGCAAAAAACAAGCATATTGAACATGTTGCATATCCCACACTTTGGTAGAAGCGTAGAAATTGACATATGCATCAAGTTATTGTTCAGTTATGTCTATGGATGTTTCCTCTAGTTGGACAGACTAGTGTCGATCGACACCTATATTGTCATGCAGATTACATGATTGTTGTCAGTAGGGGAAGACCCACTACCTTTGTTCATGGATAAGACTTAAGAGAAAGAATTAGCGAAAAGGATGAAGGAAAAATATGACACGCATAGAGCGGCGCGTGGATTAGACGTTGCAAACATTAACGATGATACCATCAGATTTGTGATGTAGGTGATGGATTGAAAGTTACTCAGGAAATTTCGTAGAGACCAGGTTACAATAGGAGTAATAGAAACAAAAGAAAAGTGCACAACAGGAGTGCAGTCAAACTGGGCAACATTTTTTGTGAACCTTTTCTTAACTGACTATAGGGAAGCACGGGATAAAGGTATGGAGTTTCAATATGCATGGTTATTAATTTTGATTGCATGGGTTTCTTAGAGGGAGATCCAACAAAATTTAGTTCCCAAAATATACGTAGGTACCATTCTTGGTGACGAGGTATGTTTCTTTTTTCATATCACATACAAGAATAGGCAAATGGAAAACAATGTCATTTTCTACATTTATAAGGAGACAAAACGGCAATGTATTGAGGACACACTGCACATACTACTTTAGAAAATTGAAGAATAAAAATAAATCGTGTGAATCAAAGCAGGTCCACACCACATGTGCGTCCAAGAAAAAAGGGATCCATATCAACAATGGTTGTTGACCATCTACGAACTGACAGAAAAGGATGTTAGCCTAATTGTAAAGAACTAGGAAGTAGGGGGGGGGAAACCGCAATGCCAGAAACAACAAAGAAAGAGATGCAACATGAAGAGAAGTATCAAGAAGAAAAAGATGAACATGAAGAACAAGGGAATGATGCAAGCGACACTCAGAAAACAACACCGAACACTGGAGAGAAGAGAAAAGATCATCCTAAGGAGTGATTATCACATAAACACAAGAAGAGGAAAGCCTCAAATGAAGTATCTATCCAATCCTTAATTGAATAAGACTTGGAGAAGATTGTATATCAGGTGAAATAAGTTAATTAAGAAGCAATTTAGCGAGCTATGCAAAAACATGAGGAAATGTACACGAATGTGTAGGCACAGATAGTTACACTATGCCAGATTTTGGAATCGGTCAGGATAGAGCCAGTATGACTATTGTAGGTGAATCCCCCTGTAAACAAGTGGATTCCCTCTTGGTCTCTAGACTCCTAAGGCCAATACAGAAAAGTGCTTAACATGGACACTGACTTCATTTTAGATCTAATCAAGATAATGAATGAAAGAGAAGGAGAAAGATATGTACCTTATTAGCGACGTTTGTCCTTGCAAAGTCCTAGCTGAGCTTTGATCCTGAGCGCCCTGATAGGTCTTGTAGGAAAAACAAAGATACAATGGACTTCCTACTCTACTGAGATTAGCTCAAATATATATCTGTCTACTACAGACAAACTCATATGGAACAAGAACAAGTTTGAAGGAAACAGGCCAAGCATTGATTATTAATGAGAGCAAGTAAAAGTACTTACAGTCCTTTGAATGAAGGTGCAACAGCTTCTTCTAGTTATCCTTGTCCAACCCCTTTGCTCAATTAATCTACATTGATTTCTTTGATGACATCTCACTCATGAGATCATAAGTGTCACATCTCCAATCTCTTACGTTCATACCACTTACAGGATCATAAGATTGGTATAAATCTCTAGTCTCTCCCCCATGCACCTTTCACCATGAAAAGGCCTCCTTATATAACCTTGGAGAGGTCCAACCACTTGAGATATCTTTGAGCTAAGTTGAGGATTCCTCTCCTTCAGTTGAGGATCTTCCCTAAGATCATTCCTTGACCATCTATTTGAATCCAACCACTTTCAAGAATTGAGGGATTCTTCCCTAATTTGTCTCAACAAACCCAAAACTTGCTTAGAAAAGGGTAGCACTCCCCCAAAAGGGTGAACAGGGCACTCAAACACTCCCCCAAAGAGGCTCAGGGAGCGCTAGCACTCCCTGACAGTGGGTAGGGGAGAGCTCCTCTCAAAAGTCCATTTTTTAGTGGTTCTTTCAATGGAAAAAGGTTTGTACTCCCTATCAAGTGATCTCTCTTCTTCAAAACTAGTCTTTGAGGTGTATTAAGTGTCTTTATGATGTCATTAGAGGAACGACATAGGCAAGATGGCAGTATGATTTTTTTGACACTTGCAACACTTGTGTTCAAGATGTGACACTTGTGGACAAGATGCAACACTTACAACACTTGTAATGACGACACTTGCGACACTATTGAAGTGAGTAATTTTGAGGTGTAACATATTGCCCCCCAAAGTATGAAGTTAGAAGACGATAATGACTAAAGTACTTTGTAGACCTTTTCGATTAAGGGTATGGATGCAGAGAAACTGGAAAAAGATGCACACAACCATCAAAAAAATATTATGACATGTTTCAAAACCCAAGGCAGGCATACCTATGCTTGAGTGATAAAGACGTTTTATGTATGGCCTCCGTAAAATACACTATAGATCCATAATTATATTGACAAAATGGTATATCCACTCCAGATACAATGTGGATCTATACTCCTATGACCTGAATTGATCGTAGCCATGAAGAATACACAGTGGATCTACGAGATGACAATACATAGACATGACCAATGCAAAGTCGATCTATGTAACAGTATATGTGCCATAGTCCAAAAGAAATCGTTCGCAACTTGGGAAAAGTATACATAAGAGTGGCAACTCAACCTAGAGTCTTCTTACCGATATCGATGTAGTATGAATCTAACCATGTGAATAGATGTCCTGATGTCAAACATGGCAGAAACCACTTGATTACCAGTCAATGAGGTAAACTTTTAACAAGCATGAGGGAGATCACCATTGATGTCAATGATTCCCAAGGTACTCTAGTACATTCCAACGAATTTTAATGAATGAGTTCAAGTCGAACATCTGTGAAATCATCCGATCAGAGGTCAATGATTTAAACCCACTGTCGGACATGAGGAGGCCTGTCATTGAGGCATGCAGGTCCCAAGGTACTAACTAGTTTCTAAGTCTAGTTCCCAGATAATGTGTTGAAGTCGACAAGAATAGACTCATCGAGGCAGGGCCTTGATGTATCCCCCATCAATTACATGAAACGGACACAGAGATGTATTTGGTAGGTCAAATGAACATGGACTGACATGGGTATTGAAACAGAATATTTTTTATGGCTGACTCTCAAGGTAGATACTTCCCTTGAACATTGAGGCATAACAGTAGAAACATGACATGGACCAAAACACGATGATGCAGTGGATGTTGTGATTTTCTTCAGGTGACCCAAAGGAGTAAAAGAAACTCAGAGGATTGGCTCAGTGAGGAGGTTCAATGGATTAAATTGCATGCAAAGACAAAGTGTCTTGTTCAAGGGTGACTGTAAGGGCTACTGGTAGTGTTCTCAAAAAACTGCTTGGCTTGCTTCTTTCAACTTTTCCCCCATCCAGATAGACGAGTACCTATTTTTAATTTAACGAGCTCGAGGAGGGTAACACATGCTCGATATGACTCAAATTTGGTAAGTCCCTCTTCCTTTGTTTAACTAACTGGAAGAAGTAAGGGTTTGATCCCGTATGGGCCCTTCAATGTATGATTGTTTAACGAGTCCAGAGAAGGTAAACTCGATTTTTTTTCATATTTAGAGAGTCTAAAAAAGAATTAAAGATGACTCCAATGTTGTCCTTTTTCGTAATGTTAGTATTACGATGCCGAAAAAGAGATACATTATCACTCGAAAGACACCCTTTCAAACCTTTTAATGAGTGGGAAAGGAATCAAGATCACTCGACAATATTTTCATGTTTAGAGAGTCTACAAAGAGCTTAAAGATGACTCCAGGGGGTTCCTTTTTCGTATATCCATGCGGGTCCGAAAAAGAGATAAAATTTTACCCAGTTGCATTCTCATGTATTTATGAGCACGAAAAAGAACAAAGTCTAAGCTCGGTATGCCCCCATCTTGAAAGCATAGGGATTAACTCTAGAATGATCATCAAAGACTGGAGACATGCCCTCCAAGCTTCAATTCATTCACCGACTTTGAGGTTGTCACCAATTTCTCTACTAGATGGAGAAAAAGGAGAAGGGTGGATGAAATGAAGGTTCAAAAGAGGTGACTGTTTCATTTTTTAATGAGCTTGACATCGGAAAATAACTATGCTCAGGGCTTCGGGTTCAATCCCCAGATTGTTGTTTCATTTTTTAATGAGCTTGCTACAGATAGGAAAACTATGCTCAAAGCTTTTGTTTCATTTTTAAACGATCTTGCTACAGAGAGGAAAACTATGCTCGTGACCTTTGTTTCAGTTTTTAACGAGCTTTCCACAGAGAGAAAAACTATGCTCGTGACCTCTGTTTCATTTTTTAACGAACTTGCCACAGAGAGAAAAACTATGCTCGTGACCTCTGTTTCATTTTTTAACGATCTTTCCATAGAGAGAAAATCTATGCTCATAGACTCTCCTTGATCATGGCTTCAAAGAGAAAAATGCTCTAGAAGGACACCATGTCAAGGGACAAAATTCGCTCATGGCTTCCAAGAGATCTTCATTGGATGGAAGAAAATCACTCCGGAAGGAACACATTTCGAGGGTCGTGACAGGGGTAAGGAGATCAAGCTCCAATAACCCTACTAAAGAGATAACCATGTCAACTACCGGATCCAAATCATCGAAAGTTGAAGGCATGGGAGATAATGGAAAATCAACATTAGGAGGGAATATAGAGTGTATATCTCCCCAAATTTCTTTACGAGGGGGAAGAAAATAGGATCGATGATGGTTATCATCCTGAGGTAGCTCGTCAATGCTCAACATTTCCATAATAGATTCATCTGAGGGAAAAAAATGGGGAAATGTAGTCGATCGCAGATGACAAGGAACTTAACTATGATGGCATCGAGTAATTTTCAAGTGTCAATAGATGTTGGTCATCCGATGAGGGAGAAGTGGATTGGATATAAACGTATGATGTTTCGGCCAGACTAAGTGGCATGGTGTCACCTATTGCATCAAATTCCAACGGACTAGGTACAATCCAAGGGTCAAATGATTCCAAAGATTGATAAGTCGCGGTTGAAATCATATCGATGCTGGCAATATGATGTGTAGTCGGTGGAAGTGGTGTAGGGAAGGTACCCGTGAGGATAGAATATTTTAGTAAGCCAACACCAATTCTTTCATACGTGATCTTATGGTATCCCAAGAAAGGAATGTTGTTGGTACCAGGAGCGTGAGTGTCGGTCGTGCAGAAATCTAACTGATCAACAGTGACAATTTTTCCCTGATGAGGAAATTGTACACATCGAAAGACCGACGAGGAAACGAGAGTCATAGCATAAAACCAACTTCTTCCAAGTAACAAGTTATAATCGAGGGAAGCATTGACCACCTCAACATCAACAGTGACAGTTTTGCCACCCAATTGGATGGGAAGGGACTGTAAAAGTCCATGGGGATGAAAACCTCACCCATCGAATGCACGTAACATCATTGGGGATTTGTTAAGTGTGGGTGATTTTAAACTTTTCCAACATGCTAAATACATGACACAAGTTGAGTCTCCCTCATCCAGAATAGTTCGATGGATTTGTTGATTATGAACAACAACATCAACTTGGAAAGCAGGTTGGTGGGAGAGTTGAGACATATAATTGTCCAGGTTAAACATGATATGGTTGGATGACTCAGGATCAACAGCGTCAATTGTGGCCAAGAGAATTCTGCGTTAACTGGAGCAGTGTTGTAGAACTTCTAACGCAGACATAGAACATGGTTCATGAGCCAAATATTCAACAATGTTGTAGTTCTGGGCAACACGTGAACTAGGATTAAAGGCAGATTTATGGATAGTGATCTTAGGAGGGCGTAATATAGAGTCAAATGTAGGTTTCTCAATCTGAAGTGGTCCAGACGGAGGATTAACCAATGGAGGTATTGAAGGTGAATCCCCCTATGGACAAGTGGATTCCCTCTTGGTCTCTAAACTCCTAAGGCCAAGACAAAAGGTGTTTAACATGGACATTGACTTCCTTTTAGATCTAATCAAGCTAATGAAAGAAAGAGAAGGAGAAAGATATGTACCTTATGAACGATGTTTGTCCTTGCAAAGTCCATGCTGAGCTTTAATCTTGAGCTCCTTGATAGTTCCTGCAAAAAAAACAAAGATACAATGGACTTCCTACTCTACTGATATTAGCTCAATCATAAATCCATCTACTGCAGACAAACTTATATCGAACAAGCACAAGTTTGAACGAAACAGGCCAAGCATTGATTATATTAATGAGAACTAGTAAAAGTACTTACAATCCTTTGAATGAAGGTGCAACAACCTCTTCCAGTTCTCCATTTCCAACCCCTTTGCTCAATCAATATCCATTGATTTATTTGATAACATCTCACTCATGAGATCATAAGTTTTATGTAATTCTCAATTGTCATTCTCCAATACTACTTACAGGATCATAAGTTTGGTATTAATCTCAATTCTCCATTGTGCCTTTCACTATGAGAAGGCCTCCTTATATAAACTTGGAGAGGCCCAACCACTTGAGAGATATTTGGGATGAGTTGAGGATTCATCTCCTTCAGTTGAGGATCTCCCCTAAGATCATGCCTTGACCATATATTCAAATCCAACTACCTTCAGGATTTGAGGGATTCTTCCCTAATTCACCTCAACAAACCTAGAATTTTCTCAAAAGAGGGTAGTGCTCCCCCAAAGGGGTGCACAGGGCGCTCAAACACTCCCCAAATAGGCTCAGGGTGCGCCAGTTCTCCCTAACAATGGGTAGGGTACCACTCCTCTCCAAAAATCAATTTTTTTGTGGTTTTTCCAATGGCAAAGGGCGTGTACTTCTTGCCAAGTGATTTTTCTTCTTCCAAACCACCCTTTGAGGTGTCTTAAGTGCCTTCATGATGTCATTAGAGGCACGACATATGCAAGATGGCAGTATGATTTTTTTTTACACTTGCATCACTTATAGTCAAGATGCAACACTTGTGGACAAGATGCGACACTTACAACACTCGTAGTGACGACACTTGTGACACTATCGAAGTGAGTAATTTTGAAGTGTAACAGGAGGACTAACGGAGGACGGTGATGGATTTGGTAAAGTACCGGTACCATTATTGAATTTTCCTTTGTCAGGGTTACCTGGTGTGTTGCATTTCTTAGATCAAGTGGTCAAATTAATCCCATTAAACATATAAATATGTGCACTCATCGAGGCCTCATCATGAGGATGGCTAGAACTACCCCCAGGAGAGGGGGTTTGAGAAACCATGGATTGTTGTTGTGGAAAAGGCTGAGTAAGAACAACGGGTTGTGAATTTCCCTAGAAAAGTTTGGCCACTTCATTTTGATCTAGAAAATATCGAGTGTAGTGATCATCACCACAAATGATACACGGGAATTTCAGTTTCCGTTATGGTTTCTTTTCAATAGCAGGTGTTTGAGATTGATTTTTTGGTTGTTCATTTTTATTAGTATTTTTTGATTTATTTTTTGTATTCTTCTTACCTTCAGATTGTTGTGAAGGGGTAGATTGAACTGTATTCACCTCAGAGATCTGAGTTTGGGGGGAGGTAGAGGAGAGTGTTGTCGACT
This sequence comes from Picea engelmannii, assembly GCA_009831015.1. Lineage (NCBI taxonomy): Eukaryota > Viridiplantae > Streptophyta > Pinopsida > Pinales > Pinaceae > Picea > Picea engelmannii. Next base: position 219,712 of record ML787057.1, read on the forward strand.
GGGAAGTAGATTGAGTTTCGACGGAACTGATAACACCATCCGCATGAGATGAGGAGGATAGCTTGGATGGATCGGTATTAGCTCGAGTAGCATTTGGAAGCAAATCATACAAAGTACCAAATTGTGAATAAACCAAATCTAAGTACTGAGCCCAAGAAATGGTTTCTTCCTCAGTGACCACACCACCCATAGCAACATCGCGAGCGATCGGGGGTAAAAGTGATTTAGTAAACCATTCCGCTAATAATATGTCAGGAATAATTACTTTGATCATCCTTCATCATCGTCTCCACTCATGAATATGGTCAGAGATATGCACAGAGTCAGTTTAACGAAGGGAGGTTAAGATTTCAGTACCCGTCTCGTAGCAAATAGGTAGTTGAAAGTGTGTGAGGAAAGACATGGCAAGGGAGTTGAAATCAGGGATGATTTTAAGGATGGAAATTTATTTTAAAATGTAGAAACCTTGGCGAATATTACTAATCCTTCATATGCCAACTATAAATGTTTGGCAATATTTTTTAAAAAATATTCAAATGTCTAAGTATTTTATATAGTTTTTATAAACTTTTGGCGATTTTTAAGATAAAATAATTTTATCCTATAAAATTTGGGCGAATCATTTTTAAAATAGCGAATCTCATCTTTGGAAAAACCATGGAAAATTAGCCCATGAATGAAATTTAGCCCCTAAAATCATCCCTGGTTGAAATCATGAAAAGAAGCACATGGTAGTTTGATATACCACTTTGTTTTTGAGCCCTTGAGTGTTCACTGGAAAAGACGCAAACATATAGAATCATCCATGAGGGAGTTTGATTAACACCACAAATGGAAAGTCATCACATGGTTATTTGGATCTTCTCCAGATTTTTCATCAAATTTCGGAATATCGGAAGGAAGTTTAGCTGGAATAACTGGCCAAACCGGTGAATGAAAAATAGGATCATTGGTTAACCGAGACAAGTCCAGGAGATCTAGAGTCGCAAGGAAAGGTAGTTGTCGGTTAATTTGCGGATGATACTGGTGTGGCATAGGAACACCAGTAGGACCATAAAATGGGTTAGGTGGATAGTTGTAACCAGTAGGTCCTCCTACATATGGTTGTTGTTGACTAGGATAAACAGGATTCTATGATTGCTGAGAAACATTTGCATAACCCGGTGGGTTCTGAGAATTATAAGTTGGGTGATTTGTTTGCCCAGAAAGAGGATGAACATTGTTCCCTTAAGGAGGGTAAGGAGTATATCCCAGAGGTGGATACACATTAGACCCATGGGGAGGATAAGGTTGTTGTCCTTGAGGACTCCAGGTGGTGTTTGGGATACCACCCGGATAAGGTTGTCCATAAGATGGTCCGGAAGGAACAAGCTTTGATACTCCTCCTTATGGGTTATGATATGAGTTCCCCCCAACATGGTGCTGGGTAAATGTTCCTCTAGAAGATACTCCCAATGATTGTGAAGGGTTTCCAGCAGAAGAAGGTTTCCCCCCTACTAGTGGTGGATTAACGACCGAGGTATGATTGGAAAAGGGAGGTTTCCCTCTAGGAAGAACATGAAAAGGGGTGTGTCCCCCGAGAGGGGTAGGCCCACCATAGGATGGTGGTATTTTAGGAGGGATAGGTCTGCTAGATGGTGGTTTCCCTCTAGTCAGATGTATTTCGCTGGCAAGGGTCTGCATTCTCGAGTGAAAAGATGGCACAGCAAGATTGTGCGGAACATGTGTATCTGTAGAGTGAAAGTTTGTAAAAGTGGGGGTAGGGATCGAAGTGCCTTGGGAATGAGTAGAGGTGATGAGTCCAGCATTAGGATAGACTTGTGTTGACGCAGCAGTAGGGTTAATGACCTTATCGATGGGGTGATTCATCATTTGACCAGACAACCCAGTTTCAATAGGAGGGTCATGAGGATTAAAGGGTTGTCAAAATCATTCAAAATGCTCATAGAGATTGCGTTCTGATGAAGTCCTCCATACAGAATGAGTAGGTGTGGGATTTGTATCTACTGCAGTGGTAGGAAAAATAGGAGTCCTATACTCATCACCAAAGGTTGGTTCTGTGGATCCCATATCTGTGTCGGAAAAAGTTATCGGAGGTAACTGTGGGATCGCTTCGTCTATGATGTTCCCAAGAGAGTCTAAATGAAGAAAAAGTGGTTCTAGAGGAATTGTTGACACATACGTAGTGTGAGGAGTGGGATTCTCAACCATAACTAAAGCACCTTCTTGGTTGTCTAACAGAGGAGCAATAACACTCCCAGCGTCAGATTGATTTTCTACCTCTCCACGGTAGTTGTCTTCTGGAGGGTTAGGAGGTAAGGGTTGGTAGACTTCTGAAGGCAGTCCTTGTATCCTACGAAATCGGTGAAGACCTCTATTGTCTATAGTCTCAATTTTGGAGAATAACAGTACACGCTGAAAATCTAGGGCCAACTAACAAAAAGAAACAGCATATGCTAATAAAATCTAGGAATCAAAACCAAGCAAACAAAACTTCTCTCGATGATCGTACTAGTTGGTGATGAAATCCAACGTCATGTGATCAAGTCAAGAAGGGGCTAGGATATGGTGGAACAGTTACAATGGCAATCTACTTAACGAACTTTCACCTTGGTGCAAGCTTCATGCAGTAATTGTGGATTTACCCTCCAAGGAGCCTGAGTGAGTTTGACCAATGTTTGTTCCAGGTACAGTGAGGCTTCCCTTCACCGTCACCTTGTGTAAGTACCTAAGGATTATGGCAACTAAGGACACCAAATCGAAGTCACCCCCTGGGAAGGTATAGTCGACAGTCCGATCCAAATGTATGCGCAGTATAAAAAGTCTGAAATCAACTTGAGAGGCTCCCACACATAATCGTGGGTATACCCTCAAGCGACCCCCAATATATGATCTGACCACTACAAACAGTTAAACCACGGAGGGATAATCTCCATAATTCACCCAAATGCGACCTCGTGCGTAACCCCTGTGTGAGAGGGGGATCCCAGAAAGCCTATACGACAATTGGATTTGACTCTCCCTATCTCAGGATGCTAATGTTTGTTTTAAAAAACTTTGGAGATTTGTACTCAAAGCCTAATCCAAAGTGCTAATCCTAGTCTAATGTTGGTGGAAGATCCTAAAAACAAAATGTTCTAGATAATTTTTTAATTAGCGTTGATTTTACAGATGTTCATTACTCAAAGGGTGTATGACAATGAAACTAATGGTATGATGACTCAATTCCCAAAAATGCACAAGGAGATAATAAGAAATCTCTTCTTTCAATGAATGCCTATTTAAGGGAAAGAGGAAGAGTTGTTTTCACTATCAAACACTAAGATGCAATGTCCTCATACAATTGTTTCTCAATCAAATCCAATTCAATGCTAAAAATTTCAGAAATGCCTTCTAATATCCAAACCAATCACTAAAATATGTCCTTTTTCTTATATGTGAATTATAATCAGATGTAAAACTTCTAAATGTCAATCAAACTTCAAGATTAAACAAACAGAAGTAAACCTCACATAAAACAAAAAATACACTCTCGGTGTGAATAACCAAGAAGGACAAAGATAACCAAATTTGAAAACAAGAACCAAAAAACCTCAAACAACAGAGAAATGATGGAAAATTGAACTCAAAGATCAAATGGAAAGGTTCACAGACCTCTGGATTTCCTCACAAAAGCTTCCACTCAGTTAGATGAACGAGAAGAAAACAACAAGTTAACTCTAGGTCAGCAAAGACAAAGAGTGACTTAGAGGCAAGGAAATAAAATGTCAAATTCCCAAACAAGAAGAGATCAATCCTTAGAAATCAAGGTGTTGAAGGCCAATGAAAAAGATGGACTGAGAGTATGAGACCCTAAGAAAATGAAAAAAGAAAAAATTGAACTCAGAAACTGAAAAACTAGAGGAATTTTCACTGAAAATGGGGTAGCGCTCTGGTGTAAGGAGCACTAGAGTGTTCCAATTCTCTATGTAAGACCAAGAGGGAGTATTGGCACTCTGATAGCAAGGGTAGGGAAGCGCTCTACTGCAAAAGCTCAGAAAAATGCCTAGAAACTCAAAAAATTAAGGAAATTCAGCCAATCAGGGTGATCATGATGATATAAAGAGGCAATCAAACAAATCTAATAATACAAAATACAATATGGAGAATGTCAAATCAGTGGGAAAAGGGCCAAAACAAGATCTGGGAATGGAAACAAAAATCAGAGCTCCTCCCCAGTGGAGTCGCCAATTTTTGTTCTAGGTGAATCCCCCTGCAGACAAGTGGATTCCCTCTTGGTCTCTAGACTCTTAAGGCCAAGACAGAAAAGTGCTTAACATGGACACTGACTTCCTTTTATATCTAATCAAGCTAATGAATGAAAGAGAATGAGAAAGATATGTACCTTATTAGCGACATTTGTCCTTGTAAAGTCCTGGTTGAGCTTCAATCATGAGCTCCCTGATAAGTTCCGTAGGACAAAAAGAGATACAATGGACTTCCTACTCTACTAAGATTAGCTCAAATATAGATCTATCTACCGCAGAAAAACTCATATGGAATAAGCACAAGTTTGAAAGAAATAGGCCAAGCATTGATTATTAATGAGAACAAGTAAAAGTACTTACAATCCTTTGAATGAAGGTGCAACAGCTTCTTCCATTTCTCCTTGTCCAGCCCCTTTTCTCAAGTAATCTACACTGAATCCTTTGATGACATCTCACTCATGATATCATAAGTGTCACATCTCCAATCTCTTCTGTTCATACCACTTACATGATCATAAGTTTGGTATCAATCTCTAGTCTCTCCCCCATGTACCTTTCACCATGAGAAGGCCTCCTTATATAACCTTGGAGAGGTCCAACCACTTGAGAGATCTTTAGGATAAGTTGAGGATTCCTCTCCTTCAGTTGAGGATCTTTCCTAATATCATGCCTTTACCATCTATTCGAATCCAACCACCTTCAGGAATTGAGGGATTCTTCCCTGATTTGTCTCAACAAACCCAAAACTTGCTCAGAAAAGGGTAGCGCTCCCCCAAAAGGGTGCATAGGGTGCTCAAACACTCCCCCAAAGAGGCTCAAGGAGTTCCATCACTCCAAAATCCATTTTTAGTGGTTCTTTCAATGGAAAACGGTTTGTACTCCCTATCAAGTGATCTCTCTTCTTCAAAACTAGTCTTTGAGGTGTCTTAAGTGTCTTTATGATGTCGTTAGAGGAAAGACATAGGAAATATGGCAGTATGATGTTTGTGACACTTGCAACACTTGTGGTCAAGATGCAACACTTGTGGACAAGATGCGACACTTACAACACTTGTAATGATGACACTTGTGACACTATTGAAGTGCGTAATTTTGAGGTGTAACAACGACTAAAAGAAGAATAATAAACAAAGAGCATAGCAAAGACAATGGAGTCACAACTAACAACATCTCAACCATAATAAACATCAATAGAGTGTCGGAACATGAAGATATCAGGAGGGGCCATAGAGTTCTCCATGACAAAAATGCAGGATCATGCACAAGCATTAAGTCATATTAACTCAATTTTTTCATAATTACCATTGAACATGCTACATAGCCTATAGGCAAGTGTCACACAGGAGATATAGTTGCACATAGAATCGAATTTTATAGATTTGATCAAAGTGATTATAGACAATGAAGCACTACATGCAAAGTATAGCAAACTCATGCTAGAATGGGACCAGGCTGCACGAAGAACAACAAGGTTGCAATAGGCAGTGCATGAGGTATACAATAACATCCTAGAGGTACAAATGGAGGTAGATACTCCCTTGGAAGATCAAGTGATAAATATAATTGAATCCATTTAGGGATTCAGTGAAAACATAGTCGATTTGGAAGCTCGCAAAACATTGTGTACCCCACCAGGAGAAAGAGAGAAACGGGAGAAGAAAACCATGATGACCATGGAGGGTATTAGGATTTTGGATGAGGCATGCACATAGTTATATAAAGAAAGTATACAAGTTTGGACTCAATTGATGGAGCATGAAGAGTTACAAGTAACAGAACATATGTTACAGACTGCACAAAAGAAAGCACATAAGCTCAAAGAAAAAATGAGCACTTTGCCAAAAACAAAATGAATGGCTACAATAGTTGAGAATAGGCAGCTACACCATGAGATAAACTAGATAGGATCCGAACAACAAAGTCTCACACAGAAGCTTGAGCTTTTGTAGGAGGAAGCATTTTGGGTGGTAGAAGAACTTGTGGCTACACAAGGAATAGTAAATCAAGCAGTGCAAGACTACATAGTGAAAATGAAGAGCCCCATTACCATTCATACAATAGAGGGAATTTTGGTGCAAGAAGCACAAAAAAAGGAGAAGGTCGCAACCATGAAGGAAACTTTTTAAACGTTCATTGTGACATGGAAGGAAGTGCAGTGGAAGGATTGAGTGGCTTGGGACGATTCACAGGTGAGTCTTGGGGGCTGTTGGCATAGGATTTTGGGGACAATTTTTGGGAACTTCATAGGAGTAAACTATGAAAACATAGCGAAAAGTATTCCAAGGATCAACACATGAAAAAGAAGGAAACACAATTGGTGCGTTTTCACATGCAGGGATCAACATGTGCAAATGAATGAAGATCGTTGCAAGCCGTTAGGAATTTTGGGTCCATCGATACGGGTTAAGCCCCATTGTAATTGTATAAATATGTAAGGGTTTTTGGATAGATAAGGAGCGACGAAGAGATAGAGGGACATGGATATAGATAGTGAGTAGGAGAATAGGAGAACGATAAGGGAATTTTGTATGTTGGGTATGTGTGAGACATAATGTATGAGTGTAGTGCACATTTTTGTAATGGATGTTCTGAAAATATAATAAGAAGTAGACCATTGTGGATGTAGCCCATCTTGGGTGAACCACGTTAATCATGGTGTCTATTTTTTATGATGTGTTTGGTGTTCTATTTATTGTGTGCATATGATATATGTTATGGTACTATGAATATGTTACATGTTACTATGTTTATGCACACATGATATAAGGAATCCTGAACAAATGCTAGGAATAATGGTTATAAGGACTATCTCCCATCCCTTCATCACTATGGAAATTTGGTTCATGTGTTTCCCATTGATAGCTCAGGTGAGACTTCACCTGCTTGTGGGTGATGCCAAAAGGATCGGTATATGAGGGATTTGTTGGAAAATTTGTTGAGATTCAACAAGAATATCCTAGTGAAAATTATGCACCTACACTAGGATGGAGCCTCATGCTATTTTTAGGTGGAAGTCTATTTTTAGATGATGAGAAAATTCTATTTATAGATGATGAGCGAATTATATTTATAGATGTATGTCGACTATTATTATCCCTTAATAATAGTTGGACAATAAATATTAGTCTATTCTCAATGAGCACTTGGAAATAGTTAACTGAAGTGGAAAATCAGCTAGCTATAGGAAATTCAAGTTCAAAGGTTGATTGGTGGGACATGCAAGTCGAATTAGTTGTAACTGAGTGATTCAAAGTTGTAACAGAGTTATGTGTGTAGTTATGTGAGTTGTGAAGTAGTTTAACTCAGTTAAGTGAGTTAAGCTCAATTGTACTAGTTGTAACTGAACTTACACTAGTGAGAGATCAATAAATTAATTATTAATTAATTCACAATCAGTGATCTCACAAGAAACTGACGATTTACCACCGTTAAATACATGCATAAAAGATCCAGTGGAGACCTAGTTGATATAACAGGTGAAAGGGACAGCTTGACTATCAATTGTGACATTAGTGAGTGCACTCATGCAACCACACACATAGTGGATGTTCCCATGAGGATTGTGAAACCTAGGCAAGAGGGATTCATTCATTGCAGGGATTTCCATTAGCAGGGATTGCGCAGAGGAGGCAGGTTGTCTGGAAGTAGCAAATTGGCACATGAATTTATCAATTTTTGTATGATAGTGTGAAACGATTGTATATTGTACTCAGAGCTCTTGGATTAGATTTTTGCATGAGATTTTTTCATGATCCATGATATATAGATAATATATGATAGTGGGGTTTTTAGATTTATGCTTTTGTGGTAAAAAGTTGTGTTATGTGTGATTGATCTTTCTTCTTGATATTGCAATTGGCAATCATGTTTTAAATTCCGCAAGAATATTAGTAGAAGTGATTTTATATTTAATAGTGGCATATAATTGTTAGATCAGGAGAATACAGGTAATACATAATTTGTATTAAAATTTATACATCGTATCAGAGCATAGAAGATTGCAGAAGTTGAGTTTGTGGCTGGATAGAATTCAAATTTGCAAAAAGACTTTCTTGGTGCTACAGCTGATTCAAGATCGAAATGGATTTCAATGGATTGAGGTTAGAGTATGCACTTGAGGGAAGCTCGAACTACATTTCTTGGAAGCACAGGACGGAGTCAGTACTCAAATACAATGTCTTGAAGGAATTCATTGACAAAGATGCTCCTAAGCCAGATGCTGCAGACGCTGCAAATCTTGATGCATGGCAAAAGAAAGTGGAAAAGGCGAGAAGGATCCTGTTGGAGGGAGTACGAGACCACATTGTCTCAAGCCTCCATGGGAAAGTCACACCATATGAAATGTGGAAGACTTTGACAGATCTATTCTAAAACAACAGCGACCATAGGAAATTGGCGCTCAAAGATAAACTCAAGAAGATCAAGATGGAAAAGGGAGAATCCATTCCAAAATATCTCACGAAGTTTATCCAATGTTGAGATGAGATGGGAAGTGTGGGAATAACAGTCGTTGATGATGATTTGGTGAGCTTGGATCTCCTAGGACTTCCCAAGAGTTGGCATAGTTATCAAGACTCTATAAATGGAAGGGACAAATTGCCAGATTGGGAACGACTATGGTCAGATATAGTGCAGGAGGAGTTCAAGTGGAACACCAGAGATGGCTCTTCATGAAAGCATGATGATGAAGAGGATTTTTCTTTGGTTTCCAAGGCAAGGAAAGGGAAGGGAAATAAATTCCATTCAAATTCTGAGTCTAAAGGCAAGAAGATCGATTTCTCCAAAGTGAATTGTTTTCACTATCATGAACATGGGCATCTCACTACTAATTTTCTGCAGACGAAGAAGAACAAGAAGGTTGTTGGAGCTACAGCTGGTCAGGCCCTTGTCTCACAATTTGAAATTGACTTCTCCTTGTTCACATGCATGGAATCAAGTGCATTGGGATTGGTGTGGTATTTGGATAGTGTCACTTCCTTCCACATGACAGGAGATAAGGAGATTTTCAGTGACTTGGAGGAGAGAGATCTCAAAATGCATATAGAGACGGGTGACGATGGATGATACAGTGCGACTGGAATTGGTACCATTACCTTTCAGAGGGATTCAGGTAAACCATTTCAATTGAAAGATGTTATGCATGTTCCAGGTCTGAAGAAAAACTTGGTCTCAGTCTCAATGTTGGAGGACAGAGGCTATGATGTTGTTTCCAGCGATGGAAAAGTCTTCCTGTGACACAAAACAACGGGTTAAGTCAAGAAGATAGGGATTCAAGTTAAGAATCTCTACAAAATGGAGGTATATGAATGCGCTGCCATTATGGGAAAGGAAAAAAAAGTGGTGAGCCGGGATGAGTGTGAATTATGGAAAAGGCGATTGGGCCATCTTCATCATGGAGCCTTGAAAATCTTGCAACAAATATCTACTAGACTTCCAATGGGAGCACTTGCTTAGTTAGATTAGTGTAAGGGTTGCACCATGGGGAAGTATGTAAAGTCCACCTTTCATGAAAAGGAGAACCATGCTTCGGTGATCCTAGAGAGAATTCAGACAGATGTGTGTGGACCATTCTCAGTTGCTTCAACAGAAAAACATAAGTATTATGTTATTTTTGTTGATTAATTTTCTTGTAAATGTTGGATCTTCTTCATGCAGAAGAAGGATCAAACATTCTCAAAGTTCTGTGAGTTTAAAGAATTGGTGGAGAAAGAGTCGGGGAAGCAAGTGAAGGCTCTGAGGAGCGATAATGGTGGAGAATACTTCTCTAATGAATTCAAATAATTCTACAGAAAAGAAGGAATTTGAAGAGAACTCATAGCGCCTCATAACCCACAGCAAAATGGGGTCGCATAGAGGAAGAACAGAACGAACGTGGGTGCAGCATGAGCGATGTTGCATGATCAGGGCCTACCAATGCATTTGTGGACGGGATCATGCAACATTGCGGTTTATGTGCAAAAATGTTTTCCTCATAGAGTACTTAGCATGACTACACCTGAAGAAGCTTTCACTAGTAAGAAACCTGATGTTTCTCATTTTAAGATTTTTGGCTCATCTATTTATGTGCATGTGACCAAGAACGCCATGAAGAATTTGGAGCCGACTGCTGAAGTTGGGATATTTATGAGGTACACAGAAACACCCCATAATTATCGTGTGTATTTTCCTAATATTAAGATGACTGTTATGCGACGGGATTTAAAATTCGATGAGGGGAAAGCCATGCAATTGCCGCATGAGAGGGAGCTATACTTGCATGCAGAGGAGGAACTGTTGGTTCCAAAAGATGAGTCTCAAGATGTGGATCAGCCACATGGGGAGGTTCATGGAGTGGAGGAAGCCACTCATGTAGATCCATCCATCAGAAATGGTAGAAAGCGCACCACGGAAGCTGATAGATTGAGACTAGATGTTGCACAAAATGTAGGAGCCCCTACTTCACAGCGCAAATAGAGACAGTCTCCTGGTCGATTTACTGGATACATGGCTCTCATGAGAAAATGTATTGTGACTGAACCATCTTCCTTTTAGGAAGCATTGCCTGATCCCATTTGGGTTGATGCAAGGGTGGAGGAGTATGACTCCATTGTCAAAACCAATGCATGGGAATTTGTCCCAAGACCGTTCAACAAATCATTGTTGATACACTCATGCAAGGAGGACCTTGAAAAGGAGTTCGAGATGAAGGATATGGGCCTTCTTCATTATTTCCTTGGATTGGAAATATGGTAGCGAGATGGTGAAATTTTTGTGTCTCAAGGAAAGTATGCAAGGGAGATAATGGGTAAGTTTCCCATGCAGGGTTGCAAACCCATGGATACTCCTCTTCCAGGAAACTTAAGGAAAGAGGATGCTACTATCTATTGACAGTTAGTGGGTTCGCTAATGTATCTAGTGAACACGAGACCTGACATTTGCTATGCAGTTAACCAACTAATTCAAGCGATGGTTAAGCCTACCAAGCTCTTTTGGAAGGCGGGTAAGCATGTACTGAGATACCTGAGAGGCACATCTGAGTATGGCTTATGGTATAGACAGATAGATCAGGTGAAGTTGCATGTCTTCATGGATGGAGATTGGGCAGGAAGCCCAACGGACAAAAAGAGCACATCAGGGGGGATCTTTAGTATTGGATATATAGTTTTTTCTTGGTACAGTAGGAAGCAGAGATTCGTGGCACTCAGTTCAATGGAAGCAGAATACATGGAAGCGATTTAAGCTGAATGTGAGGCTATCTGGATGAGAAAGATATTGGTTGGTTTTCTTGGTTCTCATTTAGATCCGACAGTAATTCATTATGATAATCAGAGTTGCATTAAACTCTCGATTAATCCTATGTTTCATGATAGATATAAGCACATAGATATCTGGTATCATCATATAAGAGATTGTGTGCAGTGGAAGATCTTGTTTCTTAAGTACATTCCTATGGAAGATCAGGATGCAGACATTTTGACGAAGGTGCTCACCGGGAGAAAATTCGAATACCATAGAGACAGGATTGGGGTGAAGGATAATCCCTTTCTTGTTGAGAGGGAGTGTTGAGATTCAACAAGATCCTAGTGAAAATTATGCACCTACACCAGGATGGTGCCTCGGGCTATTTTTAGGTGGAAGTCTATTTTTAGATGATGAGAAAATTCTATTTATAGATGGTGTCTATTTATAGATGGTGAGCAAATTCTATTTATAGATGTATGTCGACTATTATTATCCTTTAATAATAGTTGGACAATAAATATTAGTCTATTCTCAATGAGCACTTGGAAATAGTTAACTGAAGTGGCAAATCAGTTATCTATAGGAAATTTGAGTTCAAAGGTTGACTGGTGGGACATGCAAGTCGAATTAGTTGTAACTAAGTGATTCGAAGTTGTAACAGAGTTATATGTGTAGTTATGTGAGTTGTGAAGTAGTTTAACCCAGTTAAGTTAGTTAAGATCAGTTTTACTACTTATAACTAAACTTACACTAGTGAGAGATCAGTGAATTAATTATTAATTAATTCACAATCAGCGATCTCACATGAAACTGAAGATTTACCACTGTTAACTACATTCATGTCAGATCCAATAGAGACCGAGTTGAGATAACAGGTGAAATGGATGGTTTGACTATCAATTGTGACATTAGTGAGTGCACTCATGCAACCACACACATAGGGATGTGCCCATGAGGATTGTGCATCCTAGACAAGAGGGATTCATTCATTGCGGGGATTTCCATTAGTAGGGAATACACAGAGGAGGTAGGTTGTCTGGAAGCAGTAAATTGGCACGTGAATTTATCAATTTTTGTATGACAATGTGAGATGATTGTATATTGTACTGAGACCTCTTGGATTAGAGTTTTGTATGAGATTGTTTCATGATCCATGATATATACATAATATATGAAAGTGGCGTTTTTATATTTATGCTTTCCTGATAAAACATATGTGTTATGTGTGATTGATGTTTCTTCTTGATATTGCAATTGGCGATCGTGTTTTAAATTCCACAAGAATATTAATAGAAGCGATTATGTATTTAACAGTGGCATATAATTGTTAGATCAGGAGAATCCAGGCAATACATAATTTGTATTAAAATTTCTACAAAATTTACATTGAACCCTCAGTCTTCCCAATGCATGCCAACATATGGTGTTGTTACTCTATGCTTGATATTTTAGCTTTCCATCATATCTATGACAAGTGTGATGTGAATTTATTTCCTCCATTGATTACTATCTCCTGTGGTATCTCGAACCTTACAAAAAAATCCTCGTGGATAATTTCTACTACCGCTTATTCGATTTTTATCAGAAGTGTCTTGGACTCCATCCATTTTGTGACATAGTCTGTAAAAAACAACTATGTAAGATTTTTTATGAGATGGGGGGTTTATTGGTCCCAAAAAATCAATGGCTCATTTATCAAAAGTTTCTAACACCATTTGTGGTTGTAGGGGCATTCCATTTGTTTTTAAGGGTCTACCCATATGTTGACAGTTGTCGCACCTCTTTACATATTCTTGGGCATATATGAAGAGTGTGGGTCAGTAATACCCTTGGTGAAGTATTTTGTACCCAATTATTTTATCTGCAAATTCCCCCCCACATGGCCCATCATGACATGATTTTAGTATCTCATGGAATTCATCCTCTCATACACACCTCATGATAATCAAATCATACCTAGTGTAGAAGATTCAACCATCAATCCATGAGAATCTTTCACTTTTCCTTACTATACCTTGTCGTTCTTTGGGGTTTAGGTGATGTGGAATATTACCTACAACCAAAAATATAGAAATATCTACAAACCAAGGTGAGCTAGTAGATATTAAGAAGAGGTGTTCATCTGGGAAACAATTTTATAATGGAGATTCATTCTCATTAGATGTTATTCTAGAAATAAAGTCAAAAAATACATTATATTTTCCTGGTTTGTCTAAAATGGTAATATCCAATTCTTGCAATAAAAGCAGCCATCTATTGACTCTATCATTTGTGATTGGTTTGTTCATTAAATATTTAATAGCAGCATGATCAGTATGCATAAGTATAGGATATCTAGTAATGTAGTGTCTAAACATGTTGATTGCATGAATAACAACATGAAACTATTTCTTAGTTACAAAGTAATTTAATTCAACATGTGAGATATTCTTACTGACATAGTAGATTCCATATGGGTCTTTTCCTTCGATGATCTAGATCTTTTACTTAGCTAGTTAATGATTTGATTACTTGAAAAGAGTATGAAAACCAAGACAAAATAAATACATAAAGATATTATGAGAAATAATGCACATAAAAATTATGATAAAGACACAATGAGATGATGATGGAGCTCACCCAGTGTGGGATACATCTTCGAGTCCACTTCCAATGGGAGTAGCCTCTTCTATAATGATGTCGAATGGAAAATTACATCAAAAGTCTTCAATCCAAAGATAGTGTTCTTCTTTTCTGCAACATATGGCTTCCAAATTTCCTTGAAATTATAACTCTCCCCTTTTCCAATCTCCAAGAGGGACGAAAAAACTCATGTATCTCTACAATACAAAGAAATGTGGCCTTAATAATATAATTCTCGCACTCTTGAACTGAAAATAGTACTTTTTCATATTGGCAATAGGATTTTTTTTTAAATAAATGAAATATGATAGCCCCGGGATCAAACCCGCAGGATGTTCGGATTTTTCAGCCATAATCTAAATTAAAACTAGAGTGCTTGGACTATCCACCAAGAAACAAGAGCCCGATGAGTTGGCAAGTGGATAGACATGGGACCGTTGTCGGCGGGGAGGTTGCGAGGTCAAGCCTGAAGACCTCCCCTCTTTGGAATATATGATGTACATCACTTTAAATAAATAACCTTTGGCGATACTTCCCATGTCATTTCATTGGCATGTTTTTTACATGGTTGCGACAAGATCCCAGAGGTTGGGGGTTCAACTCCAACCGACCCACTATTTTCCAATTTGAAAATAGAACCTTCTTGGCCATTCAGGGGATTTCATGTGGAAACCTCTTATTGGTCCATGTCATATCAATGACACATCACTTTCTAGCTAGATTCAATGTCACCCTGTCAATTGGATGCCATGTCACCCTGCCAACTAGACTAGCATGTCACCTGCCTATGCCATGTGTCCACTACTCAACCTAACACGTGTCTTGTATGGATTCCATGTGTACTTCATACATATTCCCACGTGTCTTCTTGTTAAGCTTCCATGTGTCACTTATGTCTTTCCTTTTTCCTTGTTTGTAAAACACTTCATACCGTGATATCTTTCTCATACAAAGTTTGTTTGAGTCCGTTTAAGTGGCATCAAAAATATCTCATAAATCTCTTCATCATGGTTACCATTGCATCAAGTTTTGATACTTTTGAATTTTGAGGTATTCTGGATCCTCCTAGATCAATCCTCCCCACTGAGAACCTTTTGGACCACCAAAAGGTTTTCATTCAGACACTAAGTGAGGGTAATTTCTCCCCACCTGACCTATATATATCCCCTATACTCAGACCACTATAACATATTGAATAACAAGGATGAAAGTTAAAATGATGTTGCTAACATAATCAATCATTCTCATTCTTTCAAAACTACTTGCATTCAACATTTCCGCTACTAACCATGCACAACACATCAAAGTAATAATGAACACATAGATACTACTGAAAATGAATTAAAAACTCTCCTATTATTCTTAACCTGGTCCCTGATACTTACATACAATGGATCCTCATGTTACATCTTTGGAGAGTACTGAAAACTTTCATAGCTAGGAACAAACTTAACTATTTCATTATTAAATTCAAGATCACACCCTTCAATTGCTTTTGCAAACATGAGAGACACATTCTTGTTTGCTTTCAAAATCCTTTTAATTTGTCCTGTAGTTACAAGAGACGGATCACTTTTCATGTGACAAGCTCTTACAATATGCTTAATTCCATATTTAATTAGATGGTACATGTTCTCCTTTCTAAAGAAAATGGATTTTATGTCAAACAAATAAGGGATTCCCAATTCAATATCACATATGTCACGAGGAACCACATCTAGTTCAACCTCATCAACAAATTTTGAAGAAAATCTAAGTTTACACTACCTGGTTACTTGTAACTTTGCATTATCACACACCCAACCGAGAGAATAAGGGTTCTTATGAGGTTTTGTTTCCAATCTTAGTTTCTTGACAATTGCTTCATGTCAAGAAATTTAATTGCTTAAATTACTTTCTATTAAATTATCAACCAGGGATACTTTTAATCTTGTGATGATGTAGGCACAATATATGCAGGAGTAGGCAACTAACTCTAAGAGAAGAAAATTCAATCAAATCCTAACTCTTTCAATCCTAGGTTGTCATTGCTCCACTGGTAGAAAATCAAGTTGCAAGGTGAAATATGCTATAATGAATGTAATATCCTTACAACAATACTCTGTTAGTATATAAAATTAAAGGCTTTCAAAAGAGGGTTTTAATCACACTTTCATAAAGTAAAATTAATCTAGGAAAATACGGAACTATGATTCTTTTTGATGCAACACTAAGTGAGAAGTTGTGAGAGAGTCAGGGCCTTTTCTATCAAAGGTAATAGATGTCAATCTTGGTCCTCTACTTAACTTATCAATCAGCTTGGCTTCATAAGCAACAACTATTCTATGATAATGAGATTGCATAAAATAAATAAATAATATACAATGAAATAAAGTTCTATTATGATCTATTTTGGAGTGAGCTCAATTCTCCTAAGAGAAAAGTAACAAACTATTCCATAACATCATATGCTAAATTAAGACATTTCACATCTAGAACTAGAGAATGGAAATTTATGTGAAAAGAAGCTCTATTCTATTCCATCATAAGTTGGACACATGCTCCAAGAGTCCTCCCCTTGGAATGGAGGAGGCACTCCTATTTATACAAAAACTAAGATAAATAATAATTAATTCAAATCCACAAATCTCTCCTAGATCCACAAATGGATCATGTGTTTACAACCATGTGCTAACACCTAGAAGTTAATATCTCTACAAATCCTCTCACAAATCTGTCTTCCGTGATTCTTCTCCATCCAAGATACTTGAGTGAATCTCCAAATATTCATCAAATCTTCAAGGGGTTGAATAGGAAATTCGAATTTGATTCTTGGTGGTCAAATATGACTTTGTTGGAGCCTTCAAATACACCTACAACATCATAAAACTCATCCAACTTTGATATATAAGTGAAACCATGTTATTTTTCTAATATTTAATCATAAATTCACTCAAAGTACTAAAATAAATGATTTGGAAAATAACAAGTCTAAACCCATATGTAATCATGAAATTGGTCTTAACGTAAAGTTATGAGAAAGAAGAATATGGTTAAAAGTGAAGGGAAAGGTGGTATTTTGTTGACCCGACACTTCAAATATTAGATTTACTTAGGAACCAATATAAAAAAGAGTATCAACTTTTGTATCCTTAGTTATCACCCTTGTACGCAAAAGCTCACTTCTTATTCTTTCATAATTAGGAGATGGAATTGGAGAACTTGAACTAGCATGAGAAGATAGTATACCTTGCACTCCTAGAACTGTGATTTGTGTTTCATCACCTGAATCAAACCCCGGATCTTGTTGAACTATGGAAATATTTTTTCTCTTTTCTTTGCCTCCAAAACTTTTAGGTCTTAACTCAGGATGCAACTTCCAACAATGGTCTTCATCATGTCCACTTTTCTTGCAATGAGAGCATGTAGGATTAACCTATTCTTTCTTTATTGTAGCTACCTTTGTTCCCTTATTCTTACTTCCCTTTTGCTGAACAAGATCCATAGATGAATCATCATTAACATCCTTCTCCCTGGACTGAAAATGTGTATCTTGGACACATACTTCACCCAAAATAATGGGATTAAATAAAAGAATAGTATGGGTAATATAGCTATGCAAAGCGCCAATGTATTTTATAAGAGTATCTTGAGAATCTAATAGAATATTTAAAACCAATGATTTCTTCCTAAACTCTTCAGTAAAACTTTGTACACTTTTCCCTTTTGCTTGCCTCAAATTATTCCATTCCATAATTTCGTTCTGTGTATATCCTAAAAGATAGAATTATTTCTTTAATGCAAAAGTGAATTCAATCAAAGATCAAAGAATCTTACCATTTTACTTAACACCTTTTTGAAGTTTACTTTCCCACCAAATCAATGTTATACCCTTAAGGAGAAGAGAGGCCAATTGAATTTTCATCTCCTCTTCATCAATCTATTGAATATGACAATAAACTTCTATATGTCAAATCCAATTATCTAGTCTCTCTGCATTAAGCTCACTAGTATACATGGGTAAATAAAATTTGACATCCAAATTCAACAATGGATTTTTTGGAGCAATTTTCTTATGAGAATATGGAGACCGAGACAGAGAAGGAGAATGAGGAGGATGCAGAGAAGAAGGAAGTGAGGAAGGAGGAGATGTCTTTTGTGAAGGATGATCATCTTCATTCTTAACTTGAATTGTTCGTTCTCCTCGTCATTTTCCTCTTTCATTGTAAATCTCTTCCACCATTTCCTTCATTACACTAATTATAAACCTCAAATTTTCCTTCTCCCTTCTTGAGTCTATACCTAGTAAGCATACACACTCACAAACCACATCAAACTAGCTTACTAGCTCTGATACCAACTTGATCTGAATCTTTTACTTACTAGTTAATGATTTGATTACTTGAAAACAGTATGAAAACCAAGACATAAGAAATACATAAAGCGATTATGAGCAATAATGAGCATCAAAAGAATGATAAAGACACAACAAGATGCTGACGGAGTTCACCCAATGTGGGTTACATCTCTAGGTCTACTTCCAATGGGAGTGGCCTCTTCTATTATGATGTAGAATGGAAAATTACATCAAAAGTCTTCAATCCAAAGCTAGCCTTCTTCTTTGATGTAGCAGAATGGCTTCCAAAATCCTTTGAAAGTCTAACTCTCCCCTTTTCCAATCTCCTAAAGGGATTAAAAAACTCATGTATCTCTACGATACAAAGAAATGTCACCTTAATAATACAATTATCGCACTCTTGAACTGAAAATAGTGTTTTTTTGTATTGGAAATAGGTGGTTTTTTAAAGAAATGAGATCTGATAGCCCCAGGATCGAACCCTCCAGATGTTGGAAATTTTTGGCCATACAATATTTCTAAATTAAAAATATATTTCTTGGAATATATGCCAAGCAACAAGTTCCTGATGCATTGGAAAGTGGATAGATCTGGAACTGTTGTCTGTGGGGAAGTCACGGGGTCAAGCCCTCAGACATCCACTCATCGGAATATATGATATACATGACTTTAAATAAACAACCTTCAATGACACTTCCCATGTGGTTCTATTGGAATGTTGGTTACATGTTTGTGATTAGATCCTAGAGGTCGAGGGTTTGACTCCAACCAACCCACTCTTTTCCAATTTGAACATAGAACCTTCTTGGCCATTCAAAGGCTACCACGTGGCATCCTATGATTGGTCCATGTCACATTAATGACACATCACCCACCAATTGGATGCCATGTCATCCTACCAATTGGATGCCACATCATCATGTCAATTGGACTTCCATGTCACCTGTCTTTGCCACATGTACATTGCTTAGCCTGCCACGTTTCCTATATGAATTCCACATGTACTTCATATTGACTTCCACATGTCTTCTTGTGAATATGCAATGTGTCACCTCTATCCTACCTTTTTCCCTATTTGGAAAAAACTTTATATCGCGATATCTTTCTCATATGAATTTTGTTTGAGCACGTTCAAGTAGTGGCACAAAGCTCTCATCGAGATCTTCATCATGTAGACATTTTTATAAAGTTTTGAGACCTTTGAATTTCAAGGTATTCTGGATCCTCTTGGATCACTCAATTTGTTTGAGCACTACTCTGATAGTTGTGTCAAATGCATATATGGAAATGTAGAATGGGAGGGTCTGATTGGGCCCTCTTAGTACAAGAGATTTAGACACTTTGACTTTTAATTCATCAAGCATGTGTTGGCAGTCTTTGTCTGTAAAAAATAAATATATTTTCTAAGTAAGGAAAATAATGGATGAGAAATATGTGAAAAGTTTTGAATGAATCTATGGTAATAACTAGCATATCTTATAAATATTTGTACCTGTTTCTGTGAAGTTGGAGTTGTAAAATTAAGTATTACCTTCATTTTCTTAGGATCGACTTGAATACCATTTTCTAAATATGATATGTCCCAATACGATGCCATCAGTTTCCATAATAAAACACTTTTCATTACTTAGGGAAACATTTGAATCCTTACACCTAATTAACGTCTTTTCTAGATTGGATAATGCTTCATCAAATTCATCCCCATATGTTGCAAAATCACCCATATATATTTCCACATAGTCATGAACAAGATCAGAAAATATACCTATAACAGCTCGTTGAAAGGTGGTGGGGGCGTTTCATAACTTGAATGGTAGAACATAGTAGGTGAATGTTCCACAAGGACAGGTGAACGTTGTTTTCTCTTGGTCTTCTAGGGTAATTTGGATCTGGTTGTATCCATTGAAAACATCGAGAAAAGATAATTACTTCTATCATGTGAGTGTGTCTAGGACTTGATCAATAAATGGTAATGGAAAGTGATCTTTATGTGTTTCTTTACTCAATTCTCAGTAATCTATTCAAATCCTCCATTTACTATTAGTATTTGGTACCATAACAAGAGGGGAGTGTTGGGTATGTGTTACATTCTTTGCATGACTAGATTTAGTGTCGACTACGTTGTGTCGGGTGCATAAGGGGGTTTTTCGAGTGTGGTGTTTCGGGGGTAGCGCCCTCGAGAAAAAATATTGCCTCGAGAAACATGTCACATTCTTGCCTCATTTTTCGTGTCACCTCGATTTACATGTCCATTGTTGGGAGGTTTTTCGACACATGGTTTTTGCCAATGCTTTTATATTTATGGTTAAGTAATTAGGGTTTTTGACTAATTGGGTCATTGGGTAAGGATTTTGGATGTCATTGTCTCCTATATGTATATTATATTGTAAACAATGTATCACTATGAATGAATATAGAATATGTTGGTTTTCCAGGTTTGGGTTTCCAAGGGAAAAATCTTTGTGTAATGTGTGTATTTACCATTCTATATTTTTTTCTCTTTTATTGAAAATTTGTTTGCAGTAAAATATTGTACAAGGTTAAAATCTACAATTGGTATTAGAGCTTGGTTGGCTTCGGGGGGATGCCTTTGAGGTCAAGGGTTTGGCTTGAGACTGTGATAAGCCTTGTTACAGTGGGAGATCTATGGTATTGATTTTTCAGGTGAAAAGAAATGGTGAGCAATTCAAAAATGGAGATCGAGAAGATTAATGGGAAAAATTTTGAGTTATGGAAGCTCAAGATGGAAGATCTGTTGGTGGAAAGAGATCAGTGGATCGCAGTGGATCCAGGTACTACACCTATAGGAATTTCAGGAGATGACTAGAAAAAGTTGGATCGGAAGGCAAAGAGCACAATTTGAATATGTCTCTCAGATTCAGTATTACTAGATGCATCATAGGAAGCTACAACCAAGGATTTATGGGATAAGTACGGGAAGTTGTATCAGTCTAAGTCCCTAGTAAATAAACTAGTCTTGAGAAATAAGTTGTATAACTTGAGGATGAGAGATGGAGACTCAATAGTAGAGAATTTGAACGGATTCAATATTGTGGTATGTCAATTAGTATCTATTGATATTAAAATTTCAGATGAAGATAAGTGTATAAGTTTACTGTTCTCTTTACCAGACTCGTGGAATAGTATTGTTATGCGCATAGGTAGTAATACAAATTCCTTGAAGTTTGATGAAGTGATTGCATCCTTGTTGTCGGAGGAGATGAGACAGAATAAAATGGAAGGACAAAGCACAGATGAATTATTTGTAATAGGACTCTCCCAGGAAAGAAATAGATCTAAGTCCTCAAGTGGGAGATCTAAGTCTAAGGGTAGATCTAAATCTCCCGGAAAGTTTGTAAAGGTATATTGGAGATGTGGAAAATAAGGGAACTACATGAAGTAGTGTAGACCCAAATTTGAGAAAAAGAAGGGATCTGAGGAAGCTTCTATAGAAGAAAAGACCTCCAAGAAAGAAGGAGGGGATATATACTTGGTTTCTTCAAGCACACATGCATATCATGAGGCATGGTTGGTTGACTCGGGTGCATCCTTTCATATGACTCCCCATAAGGAGTAGTTCTGTGAATATGAAAGGTATGATGGAGGTAATGTTTTCCTAGGTGATGAATCAACAACCAGAATCATAGGATGGGGAAAATTCAAGTTGAGACTCATATATGGAAGGATTAGAACACTACCTGGTGTTTTTCATATCCCAGGATTGGCCATAAATTTTATTTTTGTAAGAAAAATGGAGGATGCAGGGGTAAAAACAATATTTGAAAAGGAAACATGCAGGATGGTTTGAGGAGAAATGGTGTTGCTAAAGGGAGTTCGGTTTGGAACTCTACATAAGCTACAAGGAAGCACTATTAGTGATGAGTGTAATAGATCCATTATTCCTGATATTGGAGTTGAAGAAGAAAGAACCCCTACAGTCTCTGGAGAAAAGGTTATGTTGTGGCATCAAATACTGGGGCATATCAGAGAGAAGGGTCTTCAACTACTACACAGTAAAGGTAAGGTTGAAGGTATGTCTAATTGTTGTCTGGATTTTTTTTTCTATGAACATTGTGCATATGGGAAGTTGAATCAGGTAAGATTCCCTTCTGGTGCAATGAGGGAAGAAGGAATTTTACAACTAGTTCATAGTGATGTGTTTGGACCTATGTCGGTTCCATCATTGGGAAAATATTTCTACTATGTCTCATTTATAGATGACTTATCGAGGAATACTTGGATATATTTCCTTAGGAAGAAATATGAAGTCTTTGACAGGTTTAAAGAGTTTAAGGATCTTGTTGAGAATCAAACAGAGAAAATAATTAAGGTGTTGAGGACAAATAATGGCAGAGCATTTTGCGGGAATGAATTTGAATAATTCTGTAAGAAGTGTGGTATAGAAAGGAAAAATACTACTCCATATACACCTCAGTAGAATGGAGTTGCGGAAAGGATGAACAGGACGTTGATGGAAAAATAAAGGTCCATGTTCAGTGGTGTTGGGTTAGGGAAAGCATTATGGCCAGAGGCAGTGGGTACTGCATGTTACCTCGTCAACAGATCACCCTCATCAGTTCTATATGACAAGACTCCACAAGAGGTATGAACTGGTAATAAACTTTCTCTCACACATATCAAGATATTTGGATGTGAGGCCTATGTTCTTGTTCCAAAGGAAAACATGAGTAAGCTAGATAAGAAGGTTGAAAAGTGTATCGTTATTGGGTATAAAGATGGTATCAAAGGTTATAATCTTTGGAACCCAAAAACTAATAAGGTGGTGTATAGTCGAGAAGTGGTATTTAGAGAAATGAAGGATGTTGTTAAACAGGAAGTCCTACCAAGTAAGGAGGAACCACAGAAAATAGATTTTGATTTAAAGGATGATGAATCAGACTCTACATAAGAACAAGAATCGAAAGAAGAAGATCCTCATACTCCAGTATTGAGGAGATCGGTTCGAGAGAAGGCTACCGAAAAGGTATACTCCATCTGATTTTCGTTCAAAATTTTCTTTATCTATCACTGATGATGATCCTAGAACTGTGAGGTAGGCAGTGGATTCAGAGGACGGAAATCTCAAGAAAAAGGCCATGGATGAAGAAATGGAAACCTTGGATAAGAATGAGGCTTGGGATCTAGTGGATTTTCCAACTGGAAGAAAGTACATTGGAAGAAAATGGGTATTTAAAAATAAGTTGAATGGAAAGGAAAAGTGGAGAAATACAAAGCTTGGTTAGTAGCAAAGGGTTATTCCCAGGTTGAAGGAATTGATTTTGGTGAGATTTTTTCTCTTGTTTACAAGTTAACTTCTATAATATTTCTATTATATGGTGTTGCTGCATTTTATTTTGAAGGAGAACAGATGGATGTGAAGACAAAATTCCTACATGGGAATCTGGAAGAAGAAATTTATATGAAGCATCCAGAAGGATTTGTTGTGAAGGGAAAGAAGGAGCTGGTATGGAAGCTGAAAAAGTCCCTATATGGTTTAAGACAATCACCAAGGATGTGGTATAAAATATTTAATACTTATATGTTGGGACTTGGCTTCAAAAGAAGCAAATAGGATCAATGTGTGTATTTTAAATTAATTGGTGATCATTTGATTTATTCGATCTTGTATGTGGATCACATGGTGTTGATAGGGAACAACAAGGATATTATCCAGTATGTGAAAACTCAGTTGTTCTCTAAATTTGACATGAAGGATCTCGATGCTTCAAATTTCATTTTGGGCATGGAAATTAAAAGAGATCATAAAAAGAGATAACTCTAGTTAAATCAGAGAAAATATGTCAAGACAATATTGCATAGGTTTAATATGCAGGAATGTAAGCCAGTCAAGGTCCCTATTCCTATTGGTGTAAATTTATCTACGGATCAATGTACCAAGACACGGGAAGAGGAGGAGGAAATGTCTCGTGTTCCATATGCGATTACAGTTGGAAGTTTGATGTATGCAATGATTTGTACTAGACCGGACATTGCACATGCAGTGGGATTTTTGAACAAGTATATGTCAAAACCAAGGAAGGAGCATTGGACAATAGTAAAAACGATTTTCAGGTATTTGCATGGAACTGCTAGCTATGGATTGTGCTACCAAGGAAGACCATGATTGGACAGAGTGTTGGATATACAAGGATTTTTGGGTGTAGACTAAGATGGAGATATAGATCATAGAAGATCTACAAGAGGGTATGTCTTTAACCTGTTTGGAGGAGAAATAAGTTGGATGAGAAAAAGACAGGTTGTAGTGGCACTTTCAACTACAGAAGTTGAATACATGGCACTCACTCAGGCAAGTAAGGAAGTAGTATGGTTACAAATATTGTGTTTAGGTATTGGGTTGCTACATCAAGCTGTAAGGATAGAATGTGACAGTCAGAGTGAAATTTTTCTGATGAAGACCTCGACTTATCATTCAAAGACAAAGCATATTTATATTCAATATCACTTAGTGAGAGACATGTTTGAAGAAAAGAAAGTGTTGTTGATGAAATTAGACACTTCAAAGAATGTTGCAGATTCATTAACAAAATTTGTGAGCATTGAGAAGTTCTCTTGGTGTAGAGGATCCATGGGCATTGTTTCCCTAGATTGTTGACTATGTAACCTTGTAACCCCTTATATGCAAAGAAAACAACAAGTGGGAGAATGTTGGGTATGTGTTATATTCTTTGCATGACTAGATTTAGTGTCTTCTACATTGTGTCGGGGGGTTTGGGGGCAGTGCCCCTAAGAAAAAAACATTTCCTTGAGAAATGTGTGACATTTTTGCCTCGATTTATGTGTCCATTGTTGGGCAGTTTTTCGGCACACGGTTTTTGCCTATGGTTTTATATTTCCAGTTAAGGAATTATGGTTGTTCACTAGTCCAGGTCATTGGGTTAAGGTTTTGGATGGCGTTGTCTCCTATATGTATATTGTATTGTAAACAATTTATCACTATGAATGAATATAGAATATGTTGGTTTTCCCGGTTTGGGTTTCCAGGGGAAAAATATTTGTGTAATGTGTGTATTTTCCATTGTATCTTTTCTGTTCTTTTATTCGAAATTTGTTTGCAGTAAAATATTTTACAAGTATAAAATCTACAGGGAGACCCGCTGCTATTAGAAATGAGATAGATGATGTTAGTTGTAAGCAATTTCTATAGCTCTTCTTTGACTATGTCTTTCATAGTCATGTTCATCTGGCGCTAACGTTTACAAATGGGTCTAAATCCATCCTTTATATATATACAAAGTGTTCACAAATTAGGGTGGATCCCCTTCATGTTGGAGTAATCCCGGGAGAAGGAATCATAGTTGTTTCGCATCACTTGAACCAATCACTCATTTTTTTGTTTGGTTCGTCCCTGGTTGATTTTCAAGGTTTTCCTCGTGATAATTTCTATGGTTTCTATAAGGGATCCTTTGTTTTTTTTATTTTTCAATGGGTGAGATGATTATGGAAGCTAGGGAACGTTGATTTTCTGGTTTGATAATATGCTCAAGAATATGTGTGTTTTGTAAGGAAGAGGCAGAAGATATAAAATCATTGATTTCATCGTCCTTTGTTCTATATTTTATGGCCAGGTATTAATCTATGGATAGAACCTGATGGGATTCCACTTCTTCATCACTTTCTTCTCCATCAATGCAAAGTGGTTTTTCTAGGTCTATGTTGGGTTTGGTAAGAGGGTAGAGAGTTAATTGTTTAGTATAAGTGTCGTGGGAAATAGTCATGTTGCATGATTGATAACCGAGATAAGAATCGACAATGGCCAACCATGATCATCCTAGGATTAGAGGATACCCTCTCAATGATATTTTAGGTTGTAGGACCATGAAGTCAGTGAGATATTCCCATGAATCAACATAGATCACTACATCTTCTAGAATTCCTTCTGGTTTAATAGTGGATCTATCAGCAAGTTGAAGTACAATGAAGGTTTCCCTAAGACCTGTAAGTCCTAATTCTTTCATGGTCTCATGTGTCATAATTTTGACAGTGGCCCCTAAGTCAATTAACGTGTTACTAATAATTGTATTATTGATTTTCACATTAATGACTGGATTTCCAGGATTATAATACTCAGTTGTGAGAACTCCCCCCATCATTATATATGATAGTTTTCCTATGACGTGAACAGTTTGGGGATCCTTTTGTTTCTTACCATGATTCCTCAAACAAATTTCTCTTACCGCTTTTGAATAAATAGATACATCCTTAATGGCTTGAAACAATGGTATTTTGAAACACGCATTCTTGAGTTCTCCTAAAAAATCAAACTTAGGTTGTATAGAGAGTATGTCTTGATTTAGGCTTTTAGGATAGGGCGGGTCACGAAGTACCAGGTTGTTATTTTTAGTTTGTGAAGGTTCCTAAGATTTTTTTTGTTCTGATTCTTCACTTGGGACCTCCTCATTTATATATCCAATGCTAATGTGAGGTAGGTTGGTCCTTGGTTAGAGTCTTCCCATATCTAAGGTGAATATTGTTATAGTCTAGGTAAGAGATTGATTAAGTTGGGTAGGTCGGGTAGGTTGCAAGTTCAGTAGGTTAATTTGGTTGGACAGGCCTCTTGTTATTTGGGTTAGGTATGGGTTGTACAGGTAGTTACGGTCGAGGAGGGGTGGATGTATATTCCTACATCTAAGGTAGGGGAATAATTTTCATTGGTGGCTGTGTCATAAGTTGTTGGGGTCCTCTCCCGTACTTTTCCTACCGCGATTTTCTGCCACACTTTTCTTGCCGTAATTTTTCTGTCGCACTTTTCCTACCACGATTTTTCCACCGCACTTTTTATGTCACACTTCTTTTTCTACCACACTTTACCTACCGTGATTGTTCTGCCACACTTTTCATGTTGCACTTTTCCTACTGCAATTTTTCTATCATACTTTTTCTGCCACACTTTTCCTCTATCAATAACACATGCCCAAATAACCTTTCACAAAAAAGATATATAATGATATTCAATAGGTTCTAATGGGAGACCCTTGCTCTCTTATTTATACTCTCCAAGTAACTTCCTCTAGAAGTATCAACCCTTTCCACTTAACCACTTTATCCACTTAGCCACTTTATCCACTTAACTCAACCACTTTCCACGAATAGTAGGTTCTCCACTCCTAGTTGCAACTAGATTTATTATTTAATTAGTTTATTTTGCAACCACTTTGACTTATCCATAAATACTAAACTCACCACTTCTTGTTGCAACCACCTTATTATTTAAATAATGTATCTTTGCAACCACTTTGACTACTTTTTTATTTAAATAATTTATCTTTACTCACTGATCCGTCGGATCTCAACTTAGTGTGCAATTGTAATTGTGAATGATTTACTTAGCTTGCAAATTAATGTTTTATTTATATAAAAGCATCTATTTAACTCTTAAAATGCTCAAATATATAAAACTTGCAAACCTGAAAATTGACATGAAGAGCAGAAAAGAAGAGACAAAGAAATTAATAACGGAGTTCACCCATGTGTTTTGGGCTACGTCTCTGGGACCACTTCTCAATTTGGAGACATTTTTATTAATGATGCAAGCTTTGTTTGCTTTTGTTACATCAAGATTTCTAATCCCTTGACTTCTGAATTCTATCTCCAAGCCTCCTTCATCAGATAGCTCTCATCTTCATCTTTCCAATGCTTCTTTCCATTTAGAAAACGGACCCAAGATGGCAAAGTTATGCCCAAATCATTATTACAGGCATAAATAACATTACAGCATTTCGACTTTTTACTACGTCGTGCATCCCCGATGCAATGGCAAAACACATGTTTATATAGTTGCAGGTCGCAGGTTCAAATCCACCATTTGCGCTGTATTTTTCTTATCAGTTAGAAAACTGTATAATAATAATATTAGATTTCTCATTCCAAACAAGGAGTGACCATCGGATTTTATGGCTAGACTGGCGGATGTCAAGGCGTTTGAGTGTTGGGTGGTTGGTGGTTCAAATCACATCGTATGATCTTTTGGATTGTTTTGTTATATGGTTATATATAACAATATGATACATATATATAACATATTTGTTATGGTTATATCAAACCCTCCGCCAAAGAATTCATGCTATCCCGCCAAATGTGCGCCTCACCAACAGACCCACCAAATGTGCCAACGCTCCGCCAAATTTTCTCCAGATTGAAACTGCTACGTGGCAGTTTCTTATTGACCCAAACATGACATGTGTCAACATGTCATTGGTCCAACTCATTAACCTGTGTGTCATCCATGTCACTTGCCATGTCAACTTGCTGCCATGTGTCATTATGCCAGATTTCCACGTCATTAGTGGTGGGTCCCATTGCCATGTCAGCAATGTTGACTGTACTGCCACGTGTCACCCTGCAACCTGGGTTTTATTGTTGGGCCAAAACTTCAGAACGCGATATCTTGGTCATACGGACTCCGTTTGACGAATCGAAAAGTGTTCCGAAATCAGCACGACAAGCACTACGCAATGGTATAGTTTTCAAGTCATTTTTAGAATATCAATTTTTGAGCTATCTGGAGACCTCCTGGATCATTCCTCCCCATTGAGAAGCTTTTAGTCCACCAAAAGTGGTTTTTATTCAGAATTCAAGCAAGAGAATGTTTGTCTCACTTGTCCTGTATCATTCATCCATTTTTCCTGGAACCTGTACATTTGTCTCATCACAACTGTCCCTGGTCGCCATTTCTCTGCTTGCCTTACCCTCGGTGGGAAGGATTATACTGGGAACAGAACTCTCCAACGATTTACTGTTGCCACTATTGAGCATGGAATGCAGCCTCCAATTACACCAAAATCTGAGTGGCGTGAACTGATGGATCAAATGGCTGTTGTTGCTACGAAGGAGTACAGTTCAATTGTTTTCCAGGACCCAAATATTGATGAGTTTTTGGAGCCACTTGATCTCTGTTACCGATCACTGTGTTCTACTGGGGACCAGCCAATTGCAGATTCCAGTACAGCGAGGTTGTGCTTTCCCTTCTAGGAAGAACACCACAAAATCCAGGTCTGGTTGATGGCCCTGTATATCTCCAGAGCAAGGATTCAAATTCGAATCCTTGGCAGTCTAACCTGCGACCTCTGATCCAAACACAGGGCGGGGTGATCTGATCCGATCGCAGGAGCTATGGCCACCAAGATTACTTCTCGCCTTCTGAGATCGAGAATGGCAGTGGAGCCATTGAAGAATGAGTGTCATTGTCAAGGCGTAACTTACATGCCTCGGCCAGGGGACGGAGCGCCAAGGGCGGTGACCTTGATACCGGACGAGGGCATCGGACCCCTAGTGACGGGTGCTGTGGTGGAAGTCATGAAGGCCATGCACGCCCCCGTTTACTTCAATACCCTACCTTCTCTAGAACGCATTCTTCTGTTGGCAGGATTTATACTTTTGGAGGGCGTCGACGGCATTATCAATGGGCTTGGGCCGTTGGCAGTGAAGGGTCGAAAGCCTTCTTGGGAGACGGGATTAGCTACTTGAAGACAATGACGACCAGAATTTTAATTATGGCAATACTAACGGTGCTTCTGTCACTGGAGGTTTGACAGGCACAGCTGAAACATACACAGATATTACAGCATCGATAGCTGGAAATACAACTGTGTGCGCTGGATACACAACACCGTTTTGTGATTTTGGTCGAGCTTCTCCAACGTTGGTTACGGATTTGACAGTGATTTCATGACCATGCCATGATTAGTGGTGGTTATCACATTGGTTCGCAATGTTTTGTGCACATTCTTAACGTAACATCCGGTGATTAGCTCGATGGGTGTGAAGTCAAGTGGTCGGTTAGCACATCCCTTGTATCGTTTTGTGCACAGTCGAGAGGTAGCATTTGGCAGATATGTGACTTGGTGCACGGTTTTGTTATGTGACAGTTAACGTTTTGTGCACGGTTTATAACATCTGGTGGTTATGCATTGGATGCGTGGTTAGTTATATCATATTGCAATGTTGATGATGTGGCAGGTATAACAGCCTCTGTTGCAACATTTAGCGAGGAACAGTGAATGTAACATACAACTTGTTATAACAGCTCGCGGGATTTGCATATGTAACATCTGATCCGTTGCATAGCATATTTGATGTGTACAGCTTTATCTAACCCATTACTTATCCATTGGATGACATACAATCGACAAGTTTTGGCATTGCCACTGTTTGCTTACCGCCAAGTTGCAGAGAACCCATGCCATGAAACCGAGACCACAGATCGAGGTTTGGTTTTTTTGGATCACCGAATTTCTCACTTGAATATATGTGTTGTGGTATGATGGGTGAAACTTAGTTTTAATTGTAGGTTCTATAAACCTTTGTGCAAGGGTCAATCATAAGATTGAGAGCCAAAGACATGCCACAACATCGTGAACGTTAGCATGGAGGCCATAGTATTGATTGTCGAGATACCATCATTGGAACCATAAACCGAAGACCAAATTCCAAGGGCACCTTTTACAAAATAGGTCTTGAGCCTTCATTTTGAAGCATGTAATTTCCATGTAAAAAAATGATTATGAAGCATTGAAAAAGGTTTGTTTAGTCACTCTTATGTGAGGAAGAGTGAGAGGCATATTTTTGCTCATTAAGTCTTGTTGGCTTCTTTGTAAAAAGTTGATTAAGGCAAGCCTATTTTTGGCATTTTCATGTAAACTTGACCAATGAGTGTGATTATAAACTCTTGGCAAGTGTTTCAAAACAAAATGTAAACAGGTATGATCAGTCACAGCTCCAGGTTATCATCAATTACAGGTTGCGACTTTAAGCAGATGTGGGCGTTTGCATTCCGATTCCGAAGAACATAGGTGAAGGAGTCTTGAGGGGATGTGCCTTTTTCAGGCATTTGCGTTGTAGCAGTTGCGGATGTGGGCGTTTGTATTCTGATTCTGAAGAACATGGGTGAAGGAGTCTTAAGGGAACGTGCCTTTCAGAGACATTTGCATGCACTTGATGATGGATTGAAGTTGATACTTTTGGAGACCAAAAGTTTCTTTTGTGGGGAGGTGTGATCCAAATGGATCTCCGCACGTAAAAGAACTTAGCGCCATGTTGATTTCAAGGTGGCAACAAAAGTGTTTAAGTGGATTAAAATGACGCTTTCTTGAGTTTTATTTCTCACGTATTTAATTATGCATTTGTGGGAAAAATACTTCATGCATTTTTCATATTAGTTTGATTAATGCTTTTATGAAGTGCTCATGCTTTTTATGAGCTTTAATAACTCATGCATTATTATTATTCACTTGTAATTAAAATGATTAATATTTGTGAGAGAAAATTTGTCTCACATATTATTCATTTATTAATTATGGAAATTGGTTTTCATGTGAGAAACCACCTCACACCAATTTGCCATTTTTTTCTCAATTGTAGGTTGAGAGAATCAAGGGCATGGTTGGAAAGTCTTTGGGTAGTTTTGAGACTTTTCCATTTTTAAGCCTAAGATGGTTGAAGATCCTTCTTTTAAGGATCTTGTTTTTCCTTCTTTGTAATCAGATCCTACAATTGTGGATCTTGTAATTAATGCTCTTAGTTGGAGAGTGAGTAAGGAAAAACTATATATATTCCTTATGTGAGCCATGTTAAAAAAGAGGAGAAAGAAAGGAGAGAGTGCTTAGATATTGAAAGCCATAGTGTTGAGATAATGAAGAGCCATAGTCCTTGAATGTAAGAGAGTTTTGAGAGCTCACTTTAAAAAAGGAATATAGAAGATCTGCATTCCAGTTGGAGCAGGTCCGGAGATGTAGCCCCAGAGGTGGAGGGGTGAACTTCGTTATCAACATTGGTTGTCTCTCTCTTATTTTCCTTCATGTGTTTTCTTTTCTCCTTGATGTTCATTTGTATTATGTTTATGCTTGTAATGCATTATGATAAATGAAATAATATGCTCAATGAAGCCTGTATAAGCCATAGTCAATTTAAAAGATCCTCACATTGTAAACATTTGGGAGAGTAGTACTCGACCTGTTTACGGATCACTCACAACTTCTTGTTGCAACTAATTTATTTTTAATTATTTTCTTAATGCAACAACTATACCCATGATTAACTCCTAGTTACCATCAATTTGACTAGTACACTTCTTCCAGGAGCTTCTGGAATAATTGACTTCTTTGACCTTCTAGGGGATTATAGATAACTCATGAGGGTTCTCCAACTTCATATGGTCGTAACTCTCTAACTGTGAGTAGTTATGTGACGTTCAACATATCACCAGAAATGGCATGACATATACTATCCATATGGAATAGTCTTACCTGTAAATTCATTGATATTCATTCCTTTATACCTCAAACATACTCGGGTCCCTTACCCATGCCTTTGTGCTACCATATTTCTCCAAGGGTTGACATCAATATACAATATCACTCTCCAAGGGTTGACATCAATTACAAACAATAGTCCAGACCAACTATCCATCAACCTAAGCCAATTGTCTGACAATCTCCCCCTTTGGCATTGATGGCAACACCAACATTGATGGAAAACCTTATTCATGATAAAATTCATGCTTATACTCCTCATCAATGTTTCTATCTCTCCCCCTTTGACATCAATGGAAAAGGGTATCTCCCTTTGGGGCTACTCCTCCTAACTGAGGTTTCCTTTGGGTTTCTCCCTATGTATAAATTCCTTTTATCTTTATATGTGTTTCTAAGCCTCTAATTACTCTCTATCCATTCATATGAATAATATCTCCCCCTTTGACAAAGGGTATCTCTCTGATGCAAAAATGAAGTCATATTTCTCATGCTTCCCTTGTGACAATTGATCCCCTTGGAAACATGCCTATGTGCTCTCTCTCCAAGTATCTAACTCTATATCCTACATATGATGAATCTCTTCCCCTAGAATCATACCTCTATTCTTACCTCTTTCTCTGAAAACTTCTCTGAATGATATTTCTACCTATCTTTTTGGTTATGTTTATCTCTCTTGACTTCTCTGCAAGATGTTGTGTAGAAAAATATAAGTCTTCATGTACCTACTTACTTTTGGAGTTATTATCCATTGGTGCTTCCTTGTGTAGTCAACTGACATATATGAAAATAATTAAATAATAATCATTCAAATATTCCTCTGTAATTATCATCCATTATGATAATGTTCCTTTGTCTTTGAACCACTCTCTGAACCAATCTATGATTCCATGCTCTTGTCCATTATCATATATCTGTCCAAACCTGCTAAGTGTTCTTACGAATACATATTTTCCCATACTGTCCAAGACTCTACTACACAACTGTCCATAATGTTGACCCATTTGTCACTGTACTATCATGAATTCTTCACTACTGCAATTGATCAATCTATCATACTGTACTTCTGCTAACTAACTTCTTTGAATATTTGTACTCAAACTCTACAAGCTACTCGAAGGATGGTTCTCTGGTATGTCCCAGCTACCACATAGACTCCTGCTGTCTAATATTCATATTACCTGGGAGTCTCTAATTCAAATGGCTCAGAACAACTCCTGCTCCAATGTGGAGTCATCATCATCTTCAATGGTAGATTCATCATCTCTCTAAACTTTGACTTCTTTCTTTCTGTCTATTGATTCATCTTTTACTGCAATACCTGAAAGTACAATCTCTTGAACTTGTTCCTTATTTACATGTCCTTCTTTTCTTTCATTTATTTTCCAAACCTTTTTGTGTATGCCATCTTCCTTTTTCTTTGTAGATTTGTCTTCATTTCAGTTTATTGCCAATCTTGCAATCTCTGGGACCTGGTCTTTGTTCACCTGTTCTTCCTGTTTTCTTATCCATACTTTGTTATATCTGATATCAGTGTTTTCTTTCATGGAAGTATCGATCACGCTTATACAATCATGAGATATGTGTCCATAGTTATGATATTTGTAACATTCAATGTTACATTGGGCCACATAAGAATTTCTTTCTTCAACATGTATTCTATAATCCCTGCAATCTGCAACCTTATGTCCAAAGTTAGTACAATAAAAAAAATGACCATAAAATAAATTTACCTACCTGGGAGTGAATGATATTCTTTGTGGTGTAGTCCTTCTAAATTCCTGCCTTGACTAGTCATGATCATGATTGAAGCTTCTTTGTGTCTTGAAAATGGATGGTCTTCTTTAAGATATATATTTATTAGTTTTCGTAGATTATGGTTGACCATGATTCCTTCCTTTGAGTACTTCTTCATAACTCTTGCGCTTTTCTTCATTCTTCTTTTCTAGAAACCTAGATTGTTTCTCTTCATTCACTACAGTTGATGCAGATGTTTATGTGTCTTTAACGTTCTTTTTGAGCTTGACGATTTTACTTCTCAATGTGACAACTTCTTCTTCAATATTCTCAACCTCTTATTATTTCTTCATTATCTGAGACTTCATGACTTCTTCTTTTCTCTTCACTTCTTCAAGCTATATTTTTAATCTGATTATTTCTTCTTGAAGTCCTTTCTCTTCTTAACCAAAATATTCCTCAAGTTGGTTTAGATCATTTGTTCTTTTGTTAGGGTCCTAACCCGCATATAGGTAGATCAATATATTTGGATGTAATAAAGGTCAATATTAATAAGGCCTTTCAATAAAATAGAATAAGGCAGATGTAAGAAGACCTAATAGAAGCTTCCACTTCTAGAAGGATCTTCCTCTAGATGCTTCTCTTGATAGACATATTTAGTATAAATAAGGGTCGAGGGTATGAAAAGCCTAGCTTGGAGATTATTGTAATAGAGTGCTACTTGATTGGAGGTTGCCCCCTCGAAGAGGCCTGTGAACATTTATTTCTAAATCAAAGTGCTATTTAGGTTGTTGTTCTTATATCATTTTTGTGTTATTGTGGAGATTATGTTGGATATATTACTATTATTCTGCCATTTCTAGCATTTTATTTCTGTTCTGCATATTTATTATATTCGGTATCTTACAAGTGGTATCAGAGCACTTTCCTTGACAGAAATTGTGGGAATAATTTTTTCAGGGTAGAGACGTATTCCAGTGTCTTTAAGCCATAGAGATCTATCGTTACATGCATAAACCCACGGTTAAGGGATTCATACACGTAGGAAATACAAGTGGTTCTTAAGTGCACATCTATTGGCCACCCTTGTAACCCTTGTTGGTACCCCTTCAAGTGGTAGCGCATCAGACAACACCTGTGTACGGATCGGCCTAGATTTCCTGAAGGCCTCTTTAGATAAACCTATCAGTCGTTGGACTGCTATAGTGTCACTGAGAATAGCACTCAGGAAGATACTCTCTAGTACCTGGGTAGTTGGGTAGTACGGCTAAGGGTACGGTCTATCCTCCTTAGTTAGTGCCCTGAGATATTGGGTCGAGTACTACTGTTGGACCCCGCACGTATATCAGAGAGCTATAGTATAGGGCAAACCCTTGTCTGTAGAACCCTCGAATACCTAACCCTTGGGGGACAGAAACATAAACAAATTAAAATAGACTAGATCTATTGTCGCGCAACTGTTTTTGAGTTGCCAAGTAAATACACATTTCTTTCTGGTTAAGCATTTGGGGATTTCATCACCGCAGTATTCTTCAGACCAGAGTATAACTCCATAGGTGTAAAAAAAAAAAGTTTGGAAATTTTTTCACCATTATTTGAGACCTATTCCATTAGATTCATCTCTTCACCCTTATCACATTCATCCATATAATTTTTCGGCAAAAATTTTGACCCCGCCCACCCCTTTTCAGTTCACCCATCCTCATGGCCCATACCCATAGCCAAGATCTGGAAACTCGCTTCAACACCTTGCAATCTGGTTTCCTCGAGACCCAAAAAGAAGTGAAACAACTCAATGTTATTGTTGCCTCCATCGATTCATCCATCAATGCAACCATAAATACAACCATGCAGTCCTCAATGGAGGAAGTCAAAAAAGAACTAACCACCCAGCTTGAATCTTTCTTTGCATCCCTCTGCACCAAACTGAAGATCCCTACAGATGACCATTTCTCTAAAGCACCTCCAAAGACTGAAGGCAAACATTCCTCCCATTCTCATACCTTTCAACACCAACACTTTCAACGTGACATATGCCTTCCATGGGTGGATGTGACCGAATTTGATGGCTCGGACTCCACTGGTTGGGTAACCCAAATGGAACATTATTTCTCTTTATATGGCATCACAGATGACTTGACCAAACTCCGGTATGGTGTTCTCCATCTAGATCAAAAACGTTGACAATGGTGGCAATGGAGAAAAACTTCCCGTCAAGGGTATATTGCTTGGACCCAATTTGTGACTGAGCTTTATGAACACTTTGAAATGGACACGAACCACTTGGGCCATTTGAACAAGTTGAAAAAATCCAGAACAGTGGAAGACCTCATAGCTGCCTTTAAGCGCCTGGCTTTTCGAACAGAGGGCATGACTGATGCTTTATTTTGAGAGTGTTTTATCAGTGACCTCAAGGAGGAGATTTGGGCCCATGTCCTCATGGCTCGACCCTCGACTTGGGTGGAGGCTACTAAAAGAGATAAAGAAGAACAACAGGTTGTATCATCTCAAAATCGAAAACCCTCCTTTATCCCTCGCCCTGAACCCGTCACTCCCACTACTCTCTCCACCCCATTAAAGATCCAAAAATTGACCAAGTATGAAATCGTTGAATGCCAACTCAAAGGACTTTGTTATAATTGCGTTGACAAATATTTCCCGGGCCACAAGTGTAAGGAACAAAATCTTTTTATGGCCATCTCTGAGGATATTTTGGAAGAGGATGTTGAAACTCCCCTTGTGTCTGAGTCACCTGAAATCATTGACATAACCCCTCCCTCAGACCCTCCCGAAGTAGAACCCGTCATTTCCCTCAATGCTCTCACTAGCTTTTCCACTCCCAAAACCCTCAAATTAATCGGTTACATCAAGCATCAGAAGGTCATCATTCTGGTTGATAGTGGAAGCACCCATAATTTTATTCATCGCCACATTTCCCAAGAAACTCATTACTACATCCATGTTATCAACAATTTCCAAATCATGATTACCAATGGTGGTTCCATGAAATGTGGAGGGCACTGTGAAAATGTGTGTCTCCAAATCAGTGACTACCACCTAAAATCCCATATGTTTTCTATCGACATGGGTGGTTGTGACATTGTGTTGGGTGTCAACTGGCTAAGAACTTTGGGTCCCATTCTCATGGATTTTAAGGCACTAACCATGCAATTCGACCAGGAAGGCCACCAATATAAATTCCAAGGCATCATTGTTGGTTCACCTGAGGTCATTAGTTCCCATTGCATGGGAAATCTGCTCAAAAAAGGTCATTTTGGTGTCATTTCCCAACTCCATGCCATCCAAGCAATAGAGACACACCCGGTGCCGCATGACCTCCAAGCTCTCCTTTCTAAACATCAAATGGTATTTTCCACTCCCTGAGGACTCCCTCCTTCCCGCGGCGTTCATGATCATTCCATTCACCTTGTACCCGGAATCCTTCCTCCCAATATCCGTCCATATCGCCACCCCTTTTCACAAAAAAATGAAATTGAGAAAATGTTCCAGGAACTCCTTAATGCAGGCGTTATTCGCCCTAGTATGAGCCCTTACTCTTCTTCTATAGTCATGGTCCTAAAGAAACAAGGTTCTTGGAGAATGTGTCCTGACTTCCATGCCCTCAACAAATTGACCATTAAAGACAAATTTCCCATTCCTATCATTGATGACCTCTTGGATGAATTGAGTGGCGCCCAATTCTTTACTAAACTTGATCTTCGCTCGGGCTATCACCAGATACGTATGAAAGAGGTAGACATTCCCAAGATGGCCTTTCACACTCATGAGGGACACTATGAGTTTTTGGTCATGCCCCTTGGCTTTTGTAATGCCCCCTCCACCTTCCAAAGCCTCATGAATCATGTCTTCTATCCCTTTCTCCGTCATTTTGTCTTAGTTTTCTTTGATGATATCATCATCTATAGAAAAAACTGGATAGACCATCTTACTCATGTGGATCAAGTTCCCATCTCCTCTCCCAGAACCAACTTTTCCTGAAACAATCTAAATGTGCTTTTGGTGCCTCAGAAATAGAATACTTGGGTCATCTGGTTGGCAAGGATGGTGTCAGGGTGGATCCAAAAAAGATTGAAGCTATGCAAGACTGGCCACACCCAAAGATTCTCAAAAGATTGCATGGATTTTTGGGCTTAACAGGGTATTATCACAAGTTTGTTAAGAACTACAGAAAGATTGCAGCACCTCTCACTGCTCTCCTCAAAAAGAAATCTTTCACTTGGACTCCATCCCCTGCTCAAGCTTTTCAAACCTTGAAGACGGCCATGTGCACCACTTCGGTTCTGGCCCTTCCTAATTTCACAAAGACCTTTGTGTTGGAATGTGATGCCTCAGGGAAAGGAATTGGCGCTGCCCTTATGCCAGAGGGTCGACCTTTGGCCTTCACCAGCAAGCAACTGTCTGAAAGGAATCTGGGCAAACCCATTTATGAAAAGGAAATGTTGGTTATTATTCATGTCGTTGACCTGTGGTGCCCTTATCTCTTGGGGCAACGCTTCCAAATTAAGACCGACCATCAAAGCCTCAAGTACTTTATGGAACAACGCATTGCCTCCCAGGAGCAACAAAAATGGGTGATTAAGCTCTTTGTTTATGATTATGAGATCATTTACAAGAACGAAAAAGACAATGCAGTGGCAGATGCACTATCCCGAAAATATAAAGAAGAAGGATCCATTTTTTCCCTTTCCTTCATTGTACCCGATTGGCTCCAAGTTGTGCGCCAGGAATGGCTTCAAGATTCCAAAAGTTTGCATCTAATCCAGCAATTGCAGACCAAGGCTCTGGCTCCCCCAGGGTACTCTTGTCCCCAGGATGAGCTTTGATACAAAGGCCGTTTGTATTTAAGTAAACAATCAAATCTTAAATCCACGGTACTTTCTGAGCTTCATGCTACACCCACAACGAGGCACTCAGGGTTCACCAAAACATATGACAGAGTCAAACGTTCTTTTTTCTGGGATGGTATGAAACAGAACATCCGTAATTTTTTCACTGAATGTGAGGTGTGTCAATGCAACAAGGGAGAAATAGTCAAATCTCCGGGCACACTACAACCGCTTTCGATTCCACCTGCTATTTGGAAGGATATCTCTATGGACTTTATTACCAGCTTATCCAAATCAGGGAATAAATCAGTCATAATGGTGGTTGTGGATCACCTTTCCAAGTATTCTCATTTCTGCACTCTTCAACACCCATTTACTACATCCATGGTGGCTCAACTTTTCATGGACCAGGTCTTCAAGCTTCATGGCATGCCGCACTCTATTGTTTCTGATCGTGACCCAACTTTCACAAGCAATTTTTGGCAAGAACTATTTAAGCTACAGGGCACCCAATTGCATCTCAACACATATTATCATCCCCAGACTGATGGTCAAATGGAAGTTGTCAACAAGTGTTTGGAAACATATCTGAGGCGTTTTTCCTATGAAAAACAACATCATTGGGCTCAATGGCTACCCTAGCCAAATGGTGGTACAACACTACCTACCATACAGCTACTCGCATGACTCCTTTTGAAGCGATGTATGGACAGAAGCCACCTTCAGTTCTCTCATACTTACTGGGTACCTCGAAGGTCCAGGTGGTTGACCAAACACTTACAGTTCGAGAGGATATTCTTTGTACCCTTAAAGAGAGCTTGGCCATGGCACAAAATTGCATGAAGAAACAAGCAGATCAAGGTCGCTCTGAAATTCAATTTGCAGAAGGGGATCAGGTGTTTCTATGACTACAACCATACAAGCAAACTTCCCTCAAGGTTGAGCATTGTCAAAAGCTAGCGCCCAAATTTTATGGTCCTTATACAGTTCTCAAGCATGTGGGACAAGTCACATATCAGTTAGCTCTACCCAATTAGTCGAAGCTACATCCAATTTTTCATGTTTCATGCTTAAAGAAGGTGATTGGAACTAGGTGCCAAATTCAAACCAACCTTCCTGAGTTAGCTGAAGAAGGATCCATTTGGCTACAACCAGAAGTAGTTTTGGACCAACGTGAGCGTCGCCTGCGTTAGAGAACCATCAAGGAAGTGCTAGTCCAGTGGAAAGATACGACTCCAGCAGATGCCACTTGGGAACCAGCTACCATTCTGCAGTAGTTT
The DNA here is from genome assembly GCA_009831015.1 of Picea engelmannii. NCBI lineage: Eukaryota > Viridiplantae > Streptophyta > Pinopsida > Pinales > Pinaceae > Picea > Picea engelmannii. Next base: position 260,266 of record ML787057.1, read on the forward strand.
CCACATCTCAAGCCTTGAGGACAAGGTTGTTTTTAAGGGGGCGGACATGTTAGGGTCCTAACCCGCACATAGGTAGATCAATATATTCGTATGTAATAAAGGTCAATATTAATAAGGTCTTTCAATAAAATAGAATAAGGCGGATGTAAGAAGACCTAATAGAAGCTTCCACTTCTAGAAGGATCTTCCTCTAGATGCTTCTCTTGATAGACATATTTAGTATAAATAATGTTCGAGGGTATGAAAACCCTAGCTTGGATATTATTGTAACAGAGCACTGCTCAATTGGAGGTTGCCCCCTCGAAGAGGCCTGTGAACATTTCTTTCTGAATCAAAGTGTTATTTATGTTGTTGTTCTTATATCATTTTTGTGTTATTGTGGAGATTATGCTGGATATATTACTGTTATTCTGCCATTTCTAGCATTTTATTTATGTTTTGCATATTTATTATATATGGTATCTTGCATCTTTTCTTAAGATGATCTGTCAATATATTATCTCTCATTTCTTCTTCTTCCTTCTGTGTTTCTATGTTGGCTTCCAAATACTTCTTTCCATCTTCAAAATTTTCTTCAATCTTTCTGGCTTCTTCTAGCTGAGTTCTTAAGTTCTCGATGACACGTTGGGATTCTTCAAAAATGTGAACACTTTCCTTTTGTTTCATCAATTATTTATTGAGTGAATTGTTTTCTTCTCTTTGTTTTCTTAATTCATCTAAAGCATTGATCAGTTCTGCTTCATAATTGTCTTCTATTTCAATTAGTTTTTTTGTCTCATTTCCTTCATGGCACTCTATTTCAAGATGTTCGTATTTTTCACAATTAAATAAAAACAACATACTTATGTCCATTATGTACTCTTCATCTTCTGAATCTATTTGACATGATGAACACCTTTCTTCTTGATCTGTACCTGCATCTTCTGAATCTATTTGACATGATGAACATCTTTCTTCTTGATTTGTACCTGCATCTTCTTTGACATTAACTCTGTGATGGGGGAAGAATAGATATTATGTAACTTATCCCAAAGTTCTTTAGTTGATGAACATTTACCTGCTTTGTCCTTTACTAAATCATATAATCCTTCCAAAAGGAAATCCATTGCAATTTTGTTATTTTGTTTTAGGTCCTTCTTTGTTGTATTCTTTTCCCCTTTTGAACTATCATATCCTGTAACAATTGATTTCCAAATATCATACCCTTGTGCCTTTAAAAATACTTTCATCCTTCTGCTCCATATCTCATACTTTAAACCATTTTGACCATTAAACAATGGTACTCCATTCTCCAAATAATCCATGATCTCCTTCCATAGGTTAAATTATTTCATGAAGGAACCTTCTCTAATACCAATTGTTGCATTACTGAGAGAGGGGGTGATCAGTAATGAGCAATTATACCAATTATTAATCCTTTAAACCAAAAAGTATATTCTTTTACTTATTCAACCATGTTCATATGTTCATCATCAATATCTCACTGTATCATAAGCATTAACATTCATTAGTGCATAATAAACAATAACATACACATCCACACAATGCATAGTACACCAATATTTACGTTGAAACCCAATGCGGGAGAAAACCACATAATTATTTTCGTATATGTTAAGAATTACATTGAAGGAAGCACCAAATTTCAATTCTCCAGCTACAACTGGAAGGAGGCTCCAACCCCCAAGTTTCTCAGGCTACAACTTGAGAGAATCTCCAACTCCCCAATTCTTTGGATACAACTAGAAGGAGGCTACAACCCCCTATGTTCTCTGGCTACAACCAGAAGGTAGCTACAACCACCTATCCTTGCCTTTTCCAACCGCCCTAAAATATAAGTGTCAAATCAATGATGAAACCACTGCCACATTGTCACTGTGAGATATATCATTGTAAACATGTACCAATCTATGCCAACATCCTTGTTATTTGATAAATCCGTAGGTGCGGACACTAACCGATCTCCCTAGATCCACCTGGATCTAGAACAAAACACACCAGAACATGAAGTTTTCCTCAAGTTTTAGATATTGAATTTACTAGTAGGAAGGAACGAGTAACATACCTTAGTATCGCTTCCTAGGGTCTTTTTTGCTCCTGCTTCACTCTGGTGCTCTCGTGAGGTCAAGACCAAGACAACACAAACCAACCAAAGTGATAACAATAGCATAAACTCAATAAAAACCTATGTATGTGATCAAGGAATCATACAATAAAATACAACAAGCTTTATAGGAAAGAATCATATTATTGTATCATATTAAATGTGAAAGAGAAATTACAACCATGGCCTTGATGTCATAAGGTCCCTTCCAACTGTCCTTCGTTCCCCACACACTTCTTTCTCCAAGGATTCTGAAACCATAGATCTGATAGCTACTCACAATCTATCTTGACAAAACAAATCGCAAAGCCACTCCAACCAAGCTAATAATTCCAAGCCAACCAAAGCTAACAAGCTCAAGAACCAACAAAGCTAACTCTCTCCATGATAAATCCTCTCCTTTTATAATTTGAAGAGGATAAGGTGAGGTGGTTAGGATGATCCCACTAAATCATGAAAGTGAGTAAGATCTAAACCATTCGGATGCCACCTCACCATAGAAGTTTCTCCTTCTAGAAGATTCGAGAAAACGCTCATTTTTCCCACGTGTAGGCATTCTCGCACCCTAGCTAT
>ML787057.1:262992-273464 GCA_009831015.1 Picea engelmannii
TATGAAGTTAGAACAGAGTGATAGCTGAAATACTTTGTCAAGTGTGTGTAGGGAACAAGGAACAGTCGGTCGGAAACCTGCCAACAAACAAGGAAATATAGTACAATAATATATCATCACTGAGGTAGGCATTCCCATACTCAGAATACAAATGACTCAAAGAATAAATTCCGACATGTGAAGATCCATGTCAATTAAGACAGGTCATGGCCACGAAACATACACTATGGATCCATGCCGATATGACTCAAATCTGAACATAGCCACCAAAAATACACTGTGGGTCTATGTGTTAAAGACTCAAATTTGAACATAGCCACCACACATACAATGTGGATCTATGCAACAGTACACCGAATATACTCCAACGCAACCTGGATCTGTAAGAAAATATCCAGGGTCTTCATCTCCACCACTCTATAGTACGAATCTAACCATGTGAATACATGTGTTGAAGTCGAACATGGTAGAAACCACTTTATTACCAGTCATTAATGTATACCATTAAAAAGTGTGAGGGAAATGACCATTAATGTCAATGACTCCCAAGGTACACTAGTACAATCCAACGAATGTGAATAAATGAGCTGAAGTCGAACACTCGGTAGAATCTTTCGATCAAGGGTCAATTATGAAAACCCACTGTCGAAAGCGAGGAAACCTGCCATTGAGGCATGCAAGTTCCAAGGTACCAATTAGTTTCTAAGTCTAATTCCTAGATAATGAGTTGAAGTCGATAGGAAAAAACTCGTCACAGGAGGGCCTTAATGTATCCCACATCAGTGACACGAAACAAGTAACAAGATTTGATGTAGATCAGAGTAACAAGTGATTCAGGACTGACTTAGGGATGGCCGACGCAATAGAAGGCTTTAAGGACTGCAGAAATGGCTGACGCAATAGAAGGCTTTTCGGGTTGAACATCTCTTTGAACATATTGACGACACGACAACTGTCTTGGAAACACTGACTCGACAACATGGATCACAGACCGATTTGTAATCTTATAAAGGGGTATGATCAGGAGACAAGTGGATTTTCCAACCTAGACACAAAGCGAGTGAAAGGGTGTCATGTTCAAAAGTGACTCTTCCACAGAATACAGGTTTAGATACATTTCTTTCCCAATTTTTCCCCCACCATTTCTGGCGAGTACCTCTTTATTTTTATGCAAGCTTGAGGAGGATAACATATGCTTGTAATGTAAGCTCATCCTTCGGATGAGTCCCTCGGAGTATGTTTAACGAACCCTAGGAAGGAGTGGTTCGGTCCCATTTGGGCCTTTTGATGTTTATTTAACGAGTCCAAAGAAAGAAAACTCACGGGTTTTTCATGTTTAGAGAGTCTGAAAAACACTTAAAGAAAACTCAGGGGTTTTTCATAATTTGAGAGTCTGAAAAACACTTAAAGAGAACTCTCCCAGTTCCTTTTTCGTAAATTAGTCTGATGAGACCGAAAAAGAGATAAATTATCTCCCAACAGACATTTTCTACAAATACTTTAACGAGCGTGAAAAGAATAAGGTCGCTCGGCAATCTTTTCATGTTTAGAGAGTCTAAAAAGAGCTTAAAGAGAACTCCAAGGGGTTCCTTTTTCGTATAACCTTTACGAGTCCGAAAAAGTAATAAAAGTATACTCGGTTACATTCTCACTTATTTACGAGCACGAGAAAGAACAAATACTAAGATCGATAACTTATTCTCATGTATATATGAGCATGAGAAAGAACGAAGACTAAGCTCGGGATTGTTTTTATTTTTACGCAAGCTTTAAAACAAAACAAAACTATGCTTGGGATAGATTTTAATTTTTACACAAGCTTAAAAACTAAACAAAATTATGCTTGGACCTGGTTTCATTTTTACACAAGCTTGAACCAAAGGAAACTATGCTTGAGGTAAGTGGTTTGATTTTTACACAAGCTTGAACCATAGAAAACTATGCTTGCGACTTCCCAATGCATGGTTGGTACTTAGCCCCCAGCTTAAGAAACCAGTGGCTCTAACTTCAACATGAAGTCCAGAGGCTGAGGCAAATTCCCCCCAAGCTTCATTTCATCCAACTGCAAAGGAGAATGAAATGAAGCTTCAAATACTAGACGAAGGACTTGACTCAAATAGAGAGGGGGAAAACTATTTCATTTTTTAACGAGCTTGACATAGAAACAAGAACTATGCTCGTAACCTTTGTTTCATTTTTTAACGAGGTTGCCATAGAGATGAAAAAACTATTCTCATAAGTGGTTTCATTTTTTAACGAGCTTGAAATCAAAAAACCATGCTCAAAGACCTATGTTTCATTTTTTAATGAGGTTGTCGTAGAGACGCAAAAACTATCCTCGAAAGTCTCTCTTCTGGATCATGTATCCCAAGAAGACAATGCTCCGGAATGACACCATGTCAAGGGACAAAACTTGGTCATGGCTTCCAAGAGGTCTTCACTAAAAGGAAGAAACATACTCTGGAAGGACACCATGTCGAGGGTTGCGACAGGAGTTAAGAGATCAGGCTCTAACAACCCTATCGAAGAGATTACCATGTCAACTACTAGATCTAAATCATCAGAAGTTGAATCCATGGGCGACAACGCCACATAATTGACCTGTGGCGGGGGCGATATCATCTGCATACAAGAACCATTCAGGGAGGAAATCCAAGTGGGGTCGATGAATGAAAGTTGATCAACAGTCACAATTCTTCCATCGTGAGGGAAAGATATCACACGAAAAAGAGTAGACACAATAGCTTTCATGGCATAGACATAATCTTGCCCAAGGAGTAAAGAAAAATAAAAGGGGTCTTAGATTACCATGACATCAATGAAGACAGTTTTCCCTCCCAAAGTTATAGGAAACTCAGGAAGGGTCCCTAAAGGTTGACTAGTTCTTCTGTTAAAAGCTAACAGATTCTGCGTAACCGGTGCAAGTGGAGGACAACCCAAAGATTTCCAAGCAGTAGAGGACAAAATACTAACAGACGGACCTTCATCTATCAATGTTTGAGGAATGTCCCGACCAAAAACCTGTACTCTAATCTGGAAAGGCATGTAAGAGGGAAGACGAGGTCCAGTTAGCACATCCCAATTAAAACGGATGGCCTCATTACTTGGAGGGGGTCCTACGGGAGAAGGAGGAATACCCCTCGGCACGGGAGATTCTGTATCAACGAGAAAAACATGGGTAGTATCGGATTTACTCTCGTGCGGGAGAGTAGGATCGACCGATGGAGAGATCAAATCGACCACTTTGGTTTCATTCTCCAGGGGGAAAAGGGGGTCGACAGGTGGAAATGGATCGACCGCTTGGGTTTCACTCTCTGAGGGGAGAGTGGGATTGACCGAGGATGGTATCGGATCAACCACTTTGTCAACTGGTTCAACTTAGGGCATGACCAGATTGACGACATGATCAATCAGATTGACTGACAAGGGAACCGGATTAATCATTCCAACAACGACAGGTGGGTTGAGAGAAAGCTTGCGATAAGCAGCTGGAAGTTGAGGCTGTGAAACAGTCATGTCTTCCAGTAATTTCGAGGCTTCGTCCATATGAGGACAACGGTGAGTGAGATGACTCCCTTTGCATAACATACACGGGAACTTGACTCTACTTTTCTTCTTCCCAACCGTATCGTGACTAGTCGATGGGAAGTCATCAGCATGTTGTTCAGAGGCTGACGACATGGGTTGGCGAGGATGTGTAGACCATGCTTCTATAACCTTGGAGAGACCAGGGCATTTCGTAAGAAGATGGCTTCCCTTACAAATCCTGCAAGGGTACTTGGGCTTACGGGTTGTTTGGGTGATCTTGACATCATCAACACTCCCAGCATGATTAACAGTAACTGGTTGTTTTCCAACATGTTTGACAGTGGTTGGAGGATTTGACCCTTGTTTAACTTTCTTCTTCTTAATCTTCCTTTTCTTCTTCTTCTTATTCACCAAGTTACTAGCTTCGGAACTTTCTCTCGACGAAGAAGATGGAACGGAAGTCGACCTTGCAAGTGAAGAAGGTGAAGAAGACCTTACTGGTGAAGATGGTGAAGGATCAACATGAGGTTGATGTTCTTGGGGGGAAGTGCTTGTGATCGAAGCACTTACTACATTTAGGATTACATGAGTGGAAAACAACCATACCGGTAATCCAATAGTGAGACCTGGAACGCTCAAAGTAGTGATGTGAGGAGGACCAATGTTTCCATAAGAAGGAAAAACAAAAGGTTCCCCTGGAGCAGGGGTTCCTTCATTGGTCATTTCAGGAACTGATGCCATTAAATAAATCCAACCTAGAGTCTGCTAAGGAAAACAAACAGCACACGCTAAAAATCTAGAAAGCAAGGAAACAAACAAAACCTTCTTACAATGAGCACACTAGTTGGTGATGAAATCCAACGTCGCGGGAACAAAGTAAGAAGGGGTAGAGATAGAGCGGGTGGAAAAGTTACGTTGACGACCTGCTTAACAGACTTACACCCTGGTGCAAGCTCCCACACATAATCATGGGTATACCCTCCAAGGAGCCTGAGTGAGTTTGGCCAACGTCAATTCCAGGTACCGTGAAGACTTGCCCCTCCACAGTCACCTCATGTAAAGAACCTAGAGAGATAGGCCACTAAGGTTACCAATCACTACAGTGATGCCTGGGGAAACAATCGACAGTCCGATCCATGCACAAGGGCAGGGTATCTAGCTCGAAATCAACTTGAAAGGCTTACACTCATCATTGTGGGTATACCTCTCAAGCGACCCCCATAATACGCGCAACCTCTACACCAAGACCAACAAAGCAGGGTGAGTAACTCTGCCAGTCTCAATGTGACCTCGTGATTGACCCTTGTGTTAGAAGTGCTTCCCAGGACAAAATGTAATAAGTGGATTTAACCACTCCCTAACTCAAGATTCTATGTTTGTTTGCAACTTTGGAAAGTTATCTTTCATACCTATTCCAAAGCCCTACAACTAATCTAATGTAGGTTTGCTACCAAAAAATATAAAAATGTCTAATCAATTTTTATAAGCACTTTATTTTATGGCTGTTGTTACTCAAAAGGAAGATGGCGTGGACAATATGGTGTTTTGACCAACTCAAAAATTATGCAAAGATATGAAGATGCAATCTTTTCATTTCGATGAAATCTATGCTACAAGAAGGAGAAAAAATTTATCATTCCCATATGCACAATGTCCCAAAATATATTAAACTCATCAATATCAAAATTCTCAAGAAATGAGAAAAAGGTACTATACCAATGCACGATTCATGGCCCCCCCCAGGCCATGAGAGGGAAAACTTTTCATAATTTAAGATAAAAAAAACGCCAAGAATCATGCAATTTCACTACTCCAAATGAAAGTATGCCCCCAATCTAATATAAAGCAAGAAATTAAATATTTTTGTTTCAAAAATTTCACTAAAAGCAGTAATGAACTTTCTTAAAACAAAGAAACCCAAACTAAAAGTTTTCTTTTAAAGCGAACTATTCAGAAGAAATCTAATCTTTACCTAAACAATTCTAAAGAAAACACATGCTTTGTAATTGAAAGACACTCAAAGAAAGAGACTAATCCTTCAAAACGAAACAAAGCAAAAGTGGTTAAAAGCAACTCAAAGAATGTCAAGCAGACTGTAAACAGATCAATATAGTCTCCAAAATTTCAATCCAGGTGATCAAAGCAAAACTGGGCATCAAAAAATAGGACATCATAATTCCAAACAAAAATTTCAAATGGGTTCACAGCCTAGCTATAGGGTGCAGTGCGAACATTAGTGGAGTTCACAGGCTAGACACAGGTAGGGTGCAAACATCTCGCACTGGATTACACAGTAGGGTGCGAACTCAGATGATTCTCGCAGGCCACTAAAGGGTACAGTGCGAGAATGCCTGTAAACAAGCAAAATTTGGAAAAAGGAAAAAATTTATGAGAGAACTTTCAGATCCAGAGAGTCTTAATGGATCTCCCACAGACTCAGAGACCAGAAAACAAGCAATCAAAGCAAGGGAAACTAGACTAACTAGGAAACAATCTGTTTCCCGATGGAGTCGCCAATTTTGTTATTGGATAAATCCGTAGGTGCAGACACTAACCGATCTCCCTAGATCCACCTAGATCTAGAACAAAACACACCAGAATATGATGCTTTCCTTAAGTTTTAGATATTGAATTTACTAGTAGGAAGGAACGAGTAACATACCTTAGTATCGCTTCCTAGGGTCTTTGTTGCTCTTGCTTCGCTCTGGTGCTCTCGTGAGGTCATTATCGCACCCTAGCTATAGAGCAACCTGCGAACATCTTGCACCCTAGCTATAGTGCAACCTGAAAGAATGGGTCATTCTCGCACCCTGCCTATATAGCAACCTGCAAACTTCCTTTTTTATAAGGTTTTTACATAGGAAAATGCAACTTCTTTTCTCATGAAAAGTTCTTCTCCCTTCTCTCTTTAGGAACTCAGACCACTGACCCCTCTGAAGTCAATAGATAGGTTTACATCATTAACGATCATAGGGATGAGGAAAATAATGTGTAACAATCTTGTCACAACCTGTACCAATATATACCAATAACCTGTAACCAACCTATACCAATAACATGTACCAGGATATACCAAATACACCAACAACCTATGCCAATACTCTCCTAAATATATCATATCCGATAACATAAATATCATACCCAATATCACAAGAATATCACTCAAACCATGTGACAACAATGCACATCAATTATGTACATCAACACTATACTAAGATAACCAACAACATGTACCTATCATTTATTAACAACAAACCAAACTATACCTCAACAAGATGTATCAAGATCACCATGTACTTCAAGTATGTATCTCATCCATGTACACAATCATATACCTCTACCATATACCAATAATATACACAAAGATAACCAACAAGATACCTCTAACAATGCACCACACTCTCCATAAATCAAATACCATAAATCCTCACATCAACCATGTGCCACAACCTCAATATTATACAACCTCTATCTGTACCAATAACTTCAGTAACATACCTCAACCAAAATCCCTCAAACATGAACCAATACTAAACTTCAGTAGATCTTCCTCAGATAAACTCTACAACAAGCCCTAAACTTCCAAGAGGGCATCCAATAGATTTACAAGGAATATCCTCAACTAGATTCATAGATTCAACACTACACATATGAAAACCATACATTTTTCTTCTTGTAGCATTCTGCTACCACGTTTTTGTTGTTGCTATTATGCTGTCGTGATTTTTCTGCCGCGATTTTTGTGCCGCACTTTTTCTGATGCACCTTTTCTACCACGATTTTTCTACCGCACTTTTCTTGCCGCAATTTTTCTATCGCACTTTTTCTGCCGCACTTTTCATGCCGCGATTTTTTTGTCGCACTTTTCCTACCGCGATTTTTCTGCTACACGTTTTCTTCCGCACTTTTCCTGTCGTGATTTTTCTATCGCACTTTTTCTGCCGCACTTTTCCTCTATCAATAATACCTGCCCAAATAACTTTTCACAAAAAATATATTCAATGATATTCAATAGGTGCTAATGGGAGACCCTTGCTCTCTTATTTATACTCTCCAAGTAGCTTCCTCTAGAAGTATCAACTTTTGTCCACTTAACCACTTTGTCCACTTAGCCACTTTTTTCACTTAACCACTTTGTCCACTTAACTTAAGCACTTTCCACAAATAGTAAGTTCTTCACTCCTAGTTGCAACTAACTTTATTATTTAATTAATTTCTTTTGCAACCACTTTGACTTACCCATAAATAGTAAACTCACCACTTCTTGTTGCAACCACTTTATTATTTAAATAATTTATCTTTGCAACCACTTTGACTACTTTATTATTTAAATAATTTATCTTTACTCACAACTTCTTGTTGCAACTAATTTTTCTATAATTAGTCATTTAATAACTTCTTTTCCCTTAACTAACTTCTTGTTGATGCAACCACTTTATTATTTAATTTATTTCTTGGTCCAACACTTTGACTATTCCATCTTTTCATCACAACTATTTTACCATAATTCCCAAACTCACAACTTCTTGTTGCAACTAATTTATTTTTAATTATTTTCTTAATGCAACATCTATACCCATGATTAACTCCTAGTTACCATCAATTTGACTAGTACACTTATTCTAGGACCTTCTAGAATAATTGACTTCTTTGACCTTCTAGGGGCTTCTAGATAACTCATGAGAGTTCTCCAACTTCATATGGACATAACTCTCTAACTGTGAGTAGTTATGTGGTGTTCCACATATCACCAAAAATGGCTTGACATATACTATCCATCTAGAATAGTCTTACTTGTAAATTCATTGATCTTCGTGCCTTTATACCTCAAGCAGACTTGGGTCCCTTACCCATGCTTTTATGCTAGCAGAATTCGCTATTGGACGTCTCCAAGGGTTGACATCAATCTACAATATCACTCTCAAAGAGTTGACATCAATGACAACCAACAGTCCAAACCAATTGTCCATCAACCTAAGCCAATTGTCTAAAAAGTAAAATGCATAAGTGTTCCTGGTTAAATAGAATATCTATAGAAACGTTGTCAGATATCATCAATGAAAGTCATGATATACCTTGCACCTATTAAGGAAGGTAGATTGATGCAACAAAGATCATTGTGAACCAGCTTTACGAGCTTCTATGCTCGTCATGCTTTTCCAAAGTTGAAGGGTGCTTGATGATGATTTCTAAGCACACATCCTGATCCAGATGGATTTTGGTGGCCTCCCACCTTTTCCAACTGGTTCATTTTGGCAATTTGGAAGTTTGGAATTTTTTTCCTAGTTTTCGGGTCCCTGACTTCCGGGGCTGTTTTGAGGCCCTAAACAACGTTTTTAGGGCTCGTCATAGTCAAATTGTATAAGTAGTGAGAGTATGATGACAACATCTGTAGTCCTCGGATAGAAATTTGCAATGGGCTATCGTGCGCCTAAAACAGAGACCGTATGCAAAAGTTACGACCCCAGGAAGTTGATATACTAACTTACCCCAACGAGGCCCACATGAATTTTGGTGTTTCATCTCCTAGGGTTAGGTTTTTGGATGTCTAGGGTTTTGGGCATTATTGTTTATTGTAAACAGACCTTCAGAGCCTCATTGTGATCATCTTCTTACGAATGAGCGTAGTCGTCACATCTCTTCTTATAGATAAGCCGCCACCATTCTAGCAAGCTTGTTTTCCGCTGCATTTTATAGTTTCATCTTATTTCCTTATTGAATAGAACCAAGTTTTATAGTATATCTATTATTTTGTGCTAAGCATCTTTTAATAATAATATGTATTCATTTCGTTCTGCTCATAAAATCCAGATCACATCCTTTACAAAATCCACCAGTAAGAAACTTTAGATAAACCAATAACCATATCATGAGTTTCCATCAAGTACAGACTTCAAAAAATTAGATGTCCAAGTCGTTCATGCCAAATTAAACTTTGTTAGTCATTGTGAGAAACAAGAGCATTGGGTTCATATTCGGGTCCACAATTACACAATGTAATGTCATCTTCATCCTTCATCTTTATTATAAATAAGAAATTAAGAAAAACAAAAAAAAAGTAATTCAAAACAATAAACTTAATCCTCTTTACAAAATAGATAATTTTAAAATGTGAATGATCATTTGCATATTGTACTCTTATTTCTTAGTTTTGACAAATGGCTTACAAATGAGTCCCCACTCCACTCAAGAAGCACCGACCAAATTGACATCTTACATAAAAGCATCCTTATTACATGACAATTTGCTACCAAAGAGACATGTGCTTACATTTACTTTTAGTATTATATGCCCTCTTTTTTCCGGAGGGGATGAATTGTTTAAAGGGGAACGTGTTCATGAAATCTTTTAAGATTAAATTTCGAATTGTTGAAGGGAAATAATTTAATAATCTACAACTATAATGATGTCATAACCTATTTCCAAGAGTCATGATTGTTGTCATCATCCCTTATGATTCCCACTCATCACTTTGTTTTATTTGGGCTTTCATGAATTTCCTCGCTAAAATAATTATGTGACTTAATAATCAAACAATCATATGTTGGACAGAGGGAAAATGAGGTGGCCACTTTTTTGGGACAAATTAAAGTGGAGCATCTAGATATTGTTCATATCTCCTCCTTAAAAAATATATTCTCTCATGTAACCACTTAATATATTATAACCCTTATTTCCACATTATACTTTGTCACGCTCAGTGTTTACTCTCTAACTCTGCAAAGGTCAACCACCTCCTCTTAAAAATTAAAGTATATAATTGTCAAATTTAGTTGAGGAAAGTGTGGGGCCAATGTTATCTTCGAGATTCTACACTTGTTTTATAGTGGAAGTTTGACTAAGAATAGAAATATAATAATAGAAATGTATAATAACTATATTACAACGAAGTGGACTGCAATGTTCATTTCAAATGTCAAATATTCCATTTATACTATGTAAAT
>ML787057.1:273564-284340 GCA_009831015.1 Picea engelmannii
CCAATTATGATATCCTATATGTATTTATTGTAAACCATTACCCAATTGACTTGTCATTAGATATACCTTGTAAGTGAATCATTGAACATGTTTACCTATAACCATGGCCTAATAACACTACATAAAATAACTAGGTTAACTAGGTAACCTTTTAGTCTTAAAGCATGTACATAAACATCATCCTAGATCAATTATCCATGTTAATCCCAAATCTTTAATCCACTACATAAAATAACTAGGTTAATTAGGTAACCTTTCACTCTTAAAACATGTACATAAACATCACCCTTGATCTATTATCCATGTTAATCCCAAATCTTTAATCCACTACATAAAATAACTAGATTAACTAGGTAACCCTTCAATACATAAAATAACTAGGTTAACTAGGTAACCTTTCAATCTTAAAGCATGTAAATAAACATCATCCTAGATCCATTATTCATGTTAATCCCAAATCTTTAATCCATAGAAAATGATAAATTTCTTTTGGTACAATTTTTTTTTTTTTTTTTTAATTTTTTTAATTTTGATTTTAATTTTTTTTTAATGGTGTGATGACTTGTTACATTTACCCACTTATTACTACACATTTCTCCAAAGTTAATCTATAAAATGAGTTTTTCAATGAAAAAAAATTGAATTTTTTTTTTATAAAATTTAGTAAAATATTTATTTATTAAATTAAAGTATATTCATATTTTCTTTTTATATCAAATTATTATAACACATATTTCCAAATAACATTTTATGTATATAACATCTCTCTAAATGGTATGGAAAATAAAAGTTTAATTAACATGAAAAATAAAAACTAACTTTATTTATATATAAATATATAAAATATGTTTAACATATATTTTAAAGTTATATATATATATATATATATATATATATATATATATATATATATATATATATATATATATATTTATTTATTGAAGAAACAACAAAAATTGATGCATGTGTTCAATAAAGAAAAAAAAAAACAAATCTCCTAAATCTTCGTATAGAGACCCAAGATGCAACGGTTTGATCATACGACTCTCCATATTTACTTTATGTCATCGTCAAAACTATGCCTTGTAATCGTCATTAACTTATATACACATCTCAAGAGTTTTATGCTCGAGTTGTGTCTAGAGTATGAATATGAAATTTGATCTACTAAACATACAATGGAACATAAATCACTAATGTTTTTTTAAGATTTTTTAAGTATATATTAATTCGTATGTATAGATGGATGATCAAATAATTAATTACGGTGGATTTTAGTAGTTGGCTTCAAGCATAGTTGATGCAAATGATCATTATCTCATTTGGTAAAATCATGTTGGATTAGGCACAATTCAACTCAGTCAAATTTGATTATTAACATATTATCTTATTTCAAATTGATTTATCAATTTTAATCACTCCACTTGTCATTTGTATTGCTCCTCTAAGTTGCGATGTGACATTGGTGTGAGCATTAAGTTCTCATCAAGATAGCATGGTAAATTCTTATTGAGATGGATGTTAAATTGGTGTAAACATATATGATGTTTACATTTTAGGATTAACATTATTGATGTATAACAATAATCTTATACTAGGGATCAGTGACAGTGGCAAATTAGTGTTATTTGTACAACACAATAAAATGGTAATTGTAGAAAATTTCTTATCACGATATTATTTTAATGTGTTTAAATTTATTGAATAGTTGACATATATTAAAATCACATAAATACATATCTCAAATTAATTAAAAATGGCAACCATGCTTCCTAAATATGTTTAGAGGTAACTTATGAATAATGCACGCTATTGAATGTATTTAGAGCTAACTAATATATATATATATATATATATATATATATATATATATATATATATATATATATATATATATATGATCATGAAATTTAATATGAACATTGCATGGTGCTTTATTTGTGTTAAATAAGTGAATGATCAAGAGAAAGTGGAGAGAAATTAAAAGAGAATTAACAAATAAATAGTTATTCTCATTTTTTAACAATTTTGACATGATATAGTTTCATAGTGAAATATGGTGTTGGACAATTCCTAAAACATCACGGGTCCATATAATTTGTCTATCTCTATGACACTAAGATGATTAAAGATGAAAAACACTTTCTCTTAGAATATCATACATACAACCACATGTTAGATATCAATTTCAAAATATTTACTATAATACCAACTGTTGGCGACGGAAGTCACTCCTGGATTGCAGCAGGAGCAGAGCCCGACGCCCATCAGTTTATGTCACGATTTGTTTAATGGGGTGATCAAATGGAAGTTAACTCAAAACGATGTGGTTCTAACTCCGAAACTAGGCCAGGCATGCATGGGCAAGTGAGGTCTTAGATAACTTCAGACAGTGAGTTGTAGTAAGGGTGACTAAGGGGGAAGACTTGTATAAGAGAAAAGCAGAGGTCTGTCGTAAACATCAGGTTCCTAACATTCTGTAGAAGAAGGCATCTAAATGCGAGATCGTCTTACATTCAAACGCAGAAAACCAGAGAAAACAACAATGCCACAATAAATCCTTTATCACAACATAATTGCCATAATCCATGCGAATCAGTCGATCATGAACTCTCTTAGCATAAGATGAAAACCAGATGGAGTGGGAAGACTGTCTGTCATTAAACAAGAAATCTTACACACCAATGCATAACCAGAGAACTAGAGTCTATGCTAAAACTTTACAATCGGGAGCTTCGCTCTACCATCGATCCTTACAAAAATGGCGAAAACGCCTACATATACTCCAAAACAACAACAACAACAAAAACAAGACACTGCATTAAAAACATTGCGTCTGCATGTCTTCTGACAGTCTGCCAAAACATTAAAGGCCAAAATGGCGTGTGCAGACTTCTCTGTCTAATCGAGGACTTCGACATGGCTTCTTTGGACAATCAGTACACAGAACTCCTTCGAACAGACCGCTTGCCAGACCCTCCATATCTCATATTCAATGAATGAAAGGAGGTTTCAACCATCCGTTTTTGCCTTCATTTACTCCAAGCGGAAATCGGGAGCGAAATCGTATCCGCTGGCATCTGGAAATCGCGATTATCCTTTCGGCGACTGGACTCAACGATTTTGGCTCCTTTCGCTTAGCTCTTTCGTTTCCCAAATGACCATGGACCGTGACCCTGCTTTTATTTCCATAGGGGCTTTCGGCGTTTGCGAATAGGAAGGAGTTGATCCTTGCTTATCATAGTTGTGATGGGCGAAATGTCGAGACGACTCAATTGGGCGCCACACGTCCTCCAAATCTGATGGTCCTAAACTCTTTCGACGCTGCTGTGGGCCCCAGGTCCTGGACGCTCTCGTTACTTCGCGCATCGGGGATATGAGGGAGATGTTACATGCGCTTCGAAACCGCGATGGGCGAAAAGGCGGGGAGCCTAATCGCGCACTAGGTGTCCGCTTCAAATGGACGACTGAGGCTGCTTCGTGATACTGCGAGCCCGCCTCTGGGAACTTTCAGCACTCCAAGGTTCGGGGTTTCGGGATGTGAGATGATGAGGGACTTTCACCCTTCGAACTCCCAACTGCCGATATGCCGACTAGATCTCGCACTATGTGTCGCGGGATCGGACGACCCAGATTCAATCTTAGCATAAAGCCGCTTTCTTTGACGTTATACATCGGTCAACTTGCTAGCCCCGATATTCCAATGACTGTTGATCTTCTCTTATGGATGGATCCGGGCTGCTGACATCGTAATTCCACCCACCCGCTTGATTGGAAGCCTCAAAACGAGATTTTTTCCATGCTGCGCTCGGGCGCTTCTCGTGTGACTTGCAGACCCTAATACTTTTGCGCCTAGAACAAGAAATGTCGCTAACATTAGGCTCCATGGGGGATAGATTTGTCCCTGTGATTCTCTAAGAACTCATTCCGCAGCTTCAGTGCCTTACTGTTGGGCTATGGAGTCATGCTCAAAACATCTCGCTGCTGCAAATACAGGCCGAAAAATAAAAGTAACAAAATAAAGCTGCATGCTCAAAGGAGCTTATTTATATACAATCCTAATGCTAATAAAATATTTTACATGGGCTAGGTGAAAGAAAACTTCCACCATAGCCATTCAAGCAACTTCCTGGATAGAAGCTCCTTCCTTCTGTTGATGATCACCAACAGATAGTGTAACTGTGACAGCAGAACGACTACACTCTTCAACTTCTCCTCATAGGGTGAAGTTGATATGGAATAGGGCGGGTCCAAGGCATAAAGGACATGCCACTCCATGTATTCACCGACAGGGTCATAGAATGAGTGGCGAATCTTGGAAAATTGGTGACATGCAGCCTCTTCTGCTACAGAGTTGCTCACATGTGGTTGAATATCTTTGATAAGCACAGGTGAGTGGACAACTAATGTAGGCTCCCTGATCTCAGGTGGTAGCTGCTCACTGACTGGCTCTGGAATGAAATATGTGCTCAGCTGTTCCTCTGGTTCCTTTTCCTCTTCTTGGCTCTCCCCCGGGTCAGATTCATATTCATCATAAATAGGGACCATGGGGTAGTTCTGCTTGCTGACTGGCTCTTCAGTATCTTTATAGTGATCAAATGTAGGATAAGCTTGCTTCTCATCATCACTATAATATACATCAAAGAGGGGTTGTTCTTCATTGATATGACCCTCCTCCAGAACAGTGATCCCATCGAAAATTTCCGTTTCAGGGACAGTGGGACCTACTGCTTCTGGCTGCTCATACATAATCCTTTTCTCTTTAATCCTAGGTAAAAATATATCGTGAGAAACCCCCTGGGGGAAAAGAGAAGAAACCTCTTCCACAACTAACCCCTCTTTTAAAAAGAGGGGGTCTTCGTCATCATGAGCAGAGCTGCTAGGAACACTTGCTTCAACCCGATATCCAAGTGAGTCATCTACCATGGACCACATTTGCTCTATAAACTCACAATTCCCACAAGAGGCATGTTGATCGTTATGGACATCTAAAAGAATAGAGGCATCTGATATGATGTCATATGCTTCCGTTCTAGGGCTAACACAATTAATATCATTCAACACCTCCATATTTTCCTGGAAAATGCTTTCCTCCACAGTAAAAGCTTCATCATGGACCTAGTCTTCAGGGCCAGCAGAGGCTTCATGAAGCAAAGAAAACTCCTCACAACAGTTTTCAAACAAACAATCAACTGGATAATAGTCTTTACAAAATGAATTGAAAGCTGTATGAAAACCTGTTAAAGAGCGGATGCTCGCAACAGGAAGAGATCGACACCACTCAAGAGCAACTCCCTTCAATGAATACCTGAAGAGCTTAATCCGAACATTCTCATGCGTGATATTGTGTCGGTGAATAGCCTCATGGAAGTCCAGTAAATGCTCAGCTGGTTCCTCCCAACTTGTTGCATGAAATTCAGGGAGGAAATCGTCCCATTGGTCTCTATCAGGAAGTGCATTAGGAAACCCAACTATCTGGGAAAAGTCACAAAAAGAAAATCTTTGAGCCATAATTTTCTCCATATCGAACTAGTGGAGTCGCCAATCGATCCTCGAATCATGGAGTCGCCAGGTGAAAGATGTGCAGCTTCAAATTTGCCTGGTCCTTGTTCACCATCAAAGTCCAGATCTTAACGTTGTCGTTAGCCCAGGAAGCTTCTCAAGCTGAGAAAGCAGCCACTGAAACCTTCTCGAGAAAGCTCCTCTGGGTTAGCTTTCAGGTGTGCTAACAGTAGTCACAGCTGAAACAGTGATGTGGAAACAATGGAGTCGCCACAGTGGAGTCACCAGGTGCACAGTAGAAATCTTTAAGGGATCTGATGTCTGATGCACCTTCAGAATCAAAGGCTCAATGTCGTTCTGCCCAGGGAAAATCTTCAACTTCGTCCCCAGCAATGGCGCCAGAAATGTTAGCGACGGAAGTCACTCCTGGATTGCAGCAGGAGCAGAGCCTGACGCCCATCAGTTTATGTCACGATTTTTTTAATGGGGTGATCAAATGGAAGTTAACTCAAAACGATGTGGGTCTAACTCCGAAACTAGGCCAGGCATGCATGGGCAAGTGAGGTCTTAGATAACTTCAGACAGTGAGTTGTAGTAAGGGTGAGTAAGGGGGAAGACTTGTATAAGAGAAAAGCAGAGGTCTGTCGTAAAAATCAAGTTCCTAACATACTGTAGAAGAAGGCATCTAAATGCAAGATCGTCTTACATTCAAACGCAGAAAACCAGAGAAAACAACAATGCCACAATAAATCCTTTATCACAACATAATTGCCATAATCCATGTGAATCAGTCGATCACGAACTCTCTTAGCATAAGATGAAAACAGATGGAGTCGGAAGACTGTCTGTCATTAAACAAGAAATCTTACACACCAATGCATAACCAAAGAACTAGAGTCTGTGCTAAAACTTTACAATCGGGAGCTTCGCTCTACCATCGATCCTTACAAAAATGGCGAAAACGCCTACATATACTCCAAAACAACAACAACAGCAAAAACAAGATGCTGCATTAAAAACATTGCGTCTGCATGTCTTCTGACAGTCTGCCCATGCAGACTCAGGATGATCATGTGCCTATGATAGACGCTACCTTAACTTCGCATGGCCTTTGCAGGGGAGGTAGCCGAAACATTAAAGGCGAAAATGGCGTGTGCAGACTTCTCTGTCTAATCGAGGACTTCAGCATGGCTTCTTTGGACAATCAGTACACATAACTCCTTCGAACAGACCGCTTGCCAGACCCTCCATATCTCATATTCAATGAATGAAAGGAGGTTTCAACCATCCGTTTTTGCCTTCATTTACTCCAAGCGGAAACCGGGAGAGAAATCGTATCCGCTGGCATATGGAAATTGTGATGATCCTTTTGGCGACTGGACTCAACGCTTTTGGATCCTTTCGCTTAGCTCTTTCGTTTCCCAAATGACCACGGACCGTGACCCTGCTTTTATTTACATAGGGGCTTTCGGCGTTCGCGAATATGAAGGAGTTGATCCTTTCTTATCATAGTTGCGATGGGCGAAATGCCGAGACGACTCAATTGGGCGCCACACGTCCTCCAAATCTGATGGTCCTAAACTCTTCCGACGCTGCTGTGGGCCCCAGGTCCTGGATGCTCTCATTACTTCGCGCATCGGGGATATGAGGGAGCTGCTACTTGCGCTTCGAAACCGCGATGGGCGTAAAGGAGGGGAGCCTAATCGTACGCTAGGTGTCCGCTTCAAATGGATGGCTGAGGCTGCTTCGCGATACTGCGGGCCCGCCTCTGTGCACTTTCGACACTCTGGGGTTCGGGGTTTCGGGATGTGAGATGATGAGGGACTTTCACCCTTCGAACTCCCGACTGCTGATATGCCGACTAGATCTCGCACTATGTGTCGCGGGATCGGACGACCCAGATTCAGTCTCAACATAAAGCCGCTTTCTTTGACGTTATACATCGGTCAACTTGCTAGCCCCGATATTCCGATGACCGTTGATCTGCTCTTATGGATGGATCCGGGCTGCTGACATTATAATTCCACCTGCCCGGTTGATTGGAAGCCTCAAAACGAGATTTTTTCCATGCTGCGCTCGGGCGCTTCTCGTGCGACTTGCAGACCCGAATACTTTTGCGCCTAGAACAAGAAATGTCGCTAACACCAACCTTCCTAACCTTTTAATTAATCAAATCTATAATAATTTAAGAATACTTTTCTTTAAACTTTTCAAATATATATATATATATATATATATATATATATATATATATATATAAACAAACCAATTTCTTACTTTTTCTTAAACTCTTAAATTGTAATAAACTAAAATTGATCTTAATAAATATTAATTATTAATAAATATCATGGTCATATGACACTCTAACAATAATCTGCAATCTACATAAATTGTAATAAACTAAAATTGATCTTAATAAATATTAATTATTAATAAATATCATGGTCATATGACACTCTAACAAGAATCTGCACTAATTTACATAGTATAAATGGAATATTTGACATTTGAAATGAACATTGCAGTCCACTTCGTTGTAATATAGTTATTATACATTTCTATTATTATATTTCTATTCTTAGTCAAACTTCCACTATAAAACAAGTGTAGAATCTCGAAGATAACATTGGCCCCACACTTTCCTCAACTAAATTTGACAATTATATACTTTAATTTTTAAGAGGAGGTGGTTGACCTTTGCAGAGTTAGAGAGTAAACACTGAGCGTGACAAAGTATAATGTGGAAATAAGGGTTATAATATATTAAGTGGTTACATGAGAGAATATATTTTTTAAGGAGGAGATATGAACAATATCTAGATGCTCCACTTTAATTTGTCCCAAAAAAGTGGCCACCTCATTTTCCCTCTGTCCAACATATGATTGTTTGATTATTAAGTCACATAATTATTTTAGCGAGGAAATTCATGAAAGCCCAAATAAAACAAAGTGATGAGTGGGAATCATAAGGGATGATGACAACAATCATGACTCTTGGAAATAGGTTATGACATCATTATAGTTGTAGATTATTAAATTATTTCCCTTCAACAATTCGAAATTTAATCTTAAAAGATTTCATGAACACGTTCCCCTTTAAACAATTCATCCCCTCCGGAAAAAAGAGGGCATATAATACTAAAAGTAAATGTAAGCACATGTCTCTTTGGTAGCAAATTGTCATGTAATAAGGATGCTTTTATGTAAGATGTCAATTTGGTCGGTGCTTCTTGAGTGGAGTGGGGACTCATTTGTAAGCCATTTGTCAAAACTAAGAAATAAGAGTACAATATGCAAATGATCATTCACATTTTAAAATTATCTATTTTGTAAAGAGGATTAAGTTTATTGTTTTGAATTACTTTTTTTTTGTTTTTCTTAATTTCTTATTTATAATAAAGATGAAGGATGAAGATGACATTACATTGTGTAATTGTGGACCCGAATATGAACCCAATGCTCTTGTTTCTCACAATGACTAACAAAGTTTAATTTGGCATGAACGACTTGGACATCTAATTTTTTGAAGTCTGTACTTGATGGAAACTCATGATATGGTTATTGGTTTATCTAAAGTTTCTTACTGGTGGATTTTGTAAAGGATGTGATCTGGATTTTATGAGCAGAACGAAATGAATACATATTATTATTAAAAGATGCTTAGCACAAAATAATAGATATACTATAAAACTTGGTTCTATTCAATAAGGAAATAAGATGAAACTATAAAATGCAGCGGAAAACAAGCTTGCTAGAATGGTGGCGGCTTATCTATAAGAAGAGATGTGACGACTACGCTCATTCGTAAGAAGATGATCACAATGAGGCTCTGAAGGTCTGTTTACAATAAACAATAATGCCCAAAACCCTAGACATCCAAAAACCTAACCCTAGGAGATGAAACACCAAAATTCATGTGGGCCTCGTTGGGGTAAGTTAGTATATCAACTTCCTGGGGTCGTAACTTTTGCATACGGTCTCTGTTTTAGGCGCACGATAGCCCATTGCAAATTTCTATCCGAGGACTACAGATGTTGTCATCATACTCTCACTACTTATACAATTTGACTATGACGAGCCCTAAAAACGTTGTTTAGGGCCTCAAAACAGCCCCGGAAGTCAGGGACCCGAAAACTAGGAAAAAAATTCCAAACTTCCAAATTGCCAAAATGAACCAGTTGGAAAAGGTGGGAGGCCACCAAAATCCATCTGGATCAGGATGTGTGCTTAGAAATCATCATCAAGCACCCTTCAACTTTGGAAAAGCATGACGAGCATAGAAGCTCGTAAAGCTGGTTCACAATGATCTTTGTTGCATCAATCTACCTTCCTTAATAGGTGCAAGGTATATCATGACTTTCATTGATGATATCTGACAACGTTTCTATAGATATTCTATTTAACCAGGAACACTTATGCATTTTACTTTTTAGACAATTGGCTTAGGTTGATGGACAATTGGTTTGGACTGTTGGTTGTCATTGATGTCAACTCTTTGAGAGTGATATTGTAGATTGATGTCAACCCTTGGAGACGTCCAATAGCGAATTCTGCTAGCATAAAAGCATGGGTAAGGGACCCAAGTCTGCTTGAGGTATAAAGGCACGAAGATCAATGAATTTACAAGTAAGACTATTCTAGATGGATAGTATATGTCAAGCCATTTTTGGTGATATGTGGAACACCACATAACTACTCACAGTTAGAGAGTTATGTCCATATGAAGTTGGAGAACTCTCATGAGTTATCTAGAAGCCCCTAGAAGGTCAAAGAAGTCAATTATTCTAGAAGGTCCTAGAATAAGTGTACTAGTCAAATTGATGGTAACTAGGAGTTAATCATGGGTATAGATGTTGCATTAAGAAAATAATTAAAAATAAATTAGTTGCAACAAGAAGTTGTGAGTTTGGGAATTATGGTAAAATAGTTGTGATGAAAAGATGGAATAGTCAAAGTGTTGGACCAAGAAATAAATTAAATAATAAAGTGGTTGCATCAACAAGAAGTTAGTTAAGGGAAAAGAAGTTATTAAATGACTAATTATAGAAAAATTAGTTGCAACAAGAAGTTGTGAGTAAAGATAAATTATTTAAATAATAAAGTAGTCAAAGTGGTTGCAAAGATAAATTATTTAAATAATAAAGTGGTTGCAACAAGAAGTGGTGAGTTTACTATTTATGGGTAAGTCAAAGTGGTTGCAAAAGAAATTAATTAAATAATAAAGTTAGTTGCAACTAGGAGTGAAGAACTTACTATTTGTGGAAAGTGCTTAAG
>ML787058.1:38311-63599 GCA_009831015.1 Picea engelmannii
GTATATGGTTTCTAGGGTAAATTATTGCGTTCTTGCGTGGGAATGTCTATGTGAGATATCTATTTTGAATCCTTTGATTAATGCATAGTAACATAAAGATAATAAATTAAATTCAAGGATAGTGCATGGTTGTCCAATCAATTTGAACAAATACTTTCCATATTTAAAATTTAAGAGTATCTATACTAGTAAAACATGATCGTCCATAGGTTGAATGAATACAGATCATATTAGTATTAGAGAGATAGATCATTGATTTGGAGAAGTTGTAGTAAGGAAGCCATGGGTAAAACATTAAAGAGTGAAATACTTGAGGATATACATGCCATTAATGAACATATTTAAGACAAGAACCAAGAGTTTAAGAAGTTGTGGTGGGATATCATTGAAGATAATGAAGCACTGTAGTCCAAGCTACAAACATGATAAGAATTCCTCATTTATATGAGTGAATAAACTTGTCAAATTGCAAGGACATGTTACACAAGTGATGACTCATGCTTTAGAGAGCATGGAACAAGCAAAAGTGTTGCATAAGAAAATTGTAGTGAAGTTGCAGGAAGAATTGGAAACCAAGGAGGAATTGATGTCCCATCTCCAAGAAGATATTGAGGATATTAAAAGGATTGATCTCTCCATTGTAAAGAAGACAACTTCATATGAGAAACCCAAGTTAGAGGTGAACATGTCACCACATCCCAGTCTTTGATACAAATTAATAGAAGAATCCATCTAGATATTCAAGAATACCAAGGGAATTAGTTTGAATTTTTTTGACAAATATGGGATATGTAGACCAAGGCTAGGGAAAGAATGGCCAAGGGATAAAACAACCAATGGGCATTGAATGTTAGCCACAAGAAGGACTTGATTATTTTGGTGGGATGGTGATGTATGGTGAATTTTCAAAAGATTCCAAATGAAAATCACTTTTGGGTGTAGAAAAAGGATGAATCATTCCTCCCAAAAAATTACTTTCGTGAAGGCCGCTAAAGATGAAAATGAAGCCACTTCCAAGGAAGGGAAATCAACTTGAATTTAAATGGAAGGAAGCCAATTGAAGAAAAAAGGTATCCACTACAAGAAGTTCAAGCAAGCGTTGGAAGACTAAGAAGTGAAACTTTGAGCATTCAAAAATGACCCAACACTTAAAGAGTCAAGTGAAGAACCAAACAAGGTCAAGGAAAACCCATGGAGGTATGGTAAATCAATTTCTAGTACTCATTTTCATTTCAATAAAAAGGGAATAAAGCAAAGCAGTGCAAATAATGCAAGGCATGTTATTTTTATGGCAATACTAATCATGGTTTTGTTGTATGTCAACAGAAGCAATCATTTGAGAAAGGCTTCATGTGCTTAGGGAAGAATAGAGGCTCACATCGCCACTCTCTAAGTTAGTAAGCAGAGCCAAAGAAGAATGTTGTGTAAACAATGAGAGAAACCACACGTTTCAAACTTCATCCTCAGCTCAATCCGTAGAAGAAAAATGGAAAGAATTTGTAAACATGGATGCTAAAGATCTTGCATAAGAAGGATTCAATGAACCTAGCCTATGCAAAATTAGTAGAGAAGTAAGAAGCCAAGTCCTTTAAGTAGGATGAATTCAAGTCAAATTCTACTTCAAGTTCAATAACACCACCATTTCTAGTAGATCATGGTAAGCGATCTTTTTACAATCCTGGATTGATTTTTTGCATATATACCATGAATAGACTATGAGAGAGAATTTGAGATGCTCGTCATATACAAATTGATGCCACCATGATGAAAAATATAATAGGTGAGCATCAAACAAAGCACAAGCTCATTAAACAGTAACTAACCTAAATTTGAATGATCGATAATAGAAGTTTGGAGTTGAATATGTAAGGGAAGAAATCAATCCCTTAACAACCATGGAGTATTCTAGGAGGACATGTAATGCATTAGTTATAGGTTAGAAAATCACATTCAAATAGGAGGAAGACAAACATCGTTATTGAGGCATCTTGAGCCCAGAGAAGCAATGCAGATAGTTGGAAGGGTAAAGAATTTATCTAAGAGATGTAGGGATTTATCTCTATGAAGAATTAAGGAATGTCATATGAAGCAAAGTAGTTGCAACCAATAATATAAAGATCAATGAAGCATTATTTTAAAGAGGAAATAATATCTCTTAAGAAAGTGAAATCTTTTAGGGACCAAAAGCCTTTGAATGGGGAGGTGTGATCTGAATGGATCCAAGAAAAAAATGAAATATTCTTACATAGATCTTGTGGTGTCTTGGAACCACTTCTAAAACTATCAAAATATTCTCTCTCTCCCATATTCCAGAAGGTTTTCGTATGTCTAAGATCAATTCTACATTTAAATCTGGAAATGGTTTGTGAAGCTTTTTGCAAAATTTTGGATCGAAAATCCTATGGGGAGGTTTGATCCAAATGGATCCAAGAAGATAATGAAATATCCTTACACATATCTTGTGATGTCTTGGAATTAATTCTACAAATAACAAAATATTCTCTCTCCCCCATAATTCATAAGGTTCCCCTTTGTCCAAGATCAAGTCTATGTTTAAGTTTGGAAATATGTTTGCGAATATTTTTGCAAAATTTTGGATAAAAAATACTATGGATTATCTTGGATAAAAATACCCTTGCAAAGTCTTCAGAGTAGGCTTGAAAGCCTTAGAAAAATTCTTTATAAAAATCCTTTTTTAATTTTAGAATGAGTCTTTAGCAATCATGGAATGAAAAGGGAGAACATAATGTAAAGGGTGCACATGGCCCTGCACTCCACATTAGTTTGGAATGTGGAGGAAGGAAGAATGTGGAGGGAGAATGAAATGCAGGGGAAGAAAATGGCCCTACACTCTACATTAGTTTGGAATGTGGAGGAAGGTAGAGTGTGGAGCACCCACCTCACATTCCCCTTGATTTTCCTCTCTGCATGGTGCATGGCTACACATATTTATGTGGACTCATGCTCCAAACCACTGCATAATCCCATGCCCATCTCTCTCGATATCCATGATTCACCTTCACAAGTGAAAATACTGGGCGATCAAATCATTCATCACGTGGAAGTGGATGGTTGTATGAATGTTGGAGGGGAAGTGATTCTTAGGCAAAGAGATATAGATGAATTTCTTGTCCTTGCATTCCAAGGAAGAGGAGCATATAGAGTGATTGGGATTTTATTTGGAGCTATATAAAGGAAGACACATTGATCTTTGAAGTGGGTTTGGAACTTGCAACATGAGAAATAAATGAAGAGAATATGTCCTAGCTAACCATGAGAAGTTGACTACATAATTTTTTGGTGCAAATTGAATGGACATGGGATTGAGCCTCTACTATCCCCACTACATAACCCATAAAATTTTTCTGATACCAATAAAATTAAATGCATATACAACAATTCTAAAAAATGATTTCAACAACTTATGTTCATACACCACAACATATATTTGCTTAAAAATCAGAGTTCATACACAACAATATAAAACCATGAACAAAATTGATAAACATAGTGTTGGCCCTTGACCAAGTTTTGAGGATCCTTGGTCATGTTTGACCTATTTTTGGGACTTCGACAGGCTGTTGAAGGCGGAGCGCAAGACGAAGCGGAGATCATGGAATCTCAGCCCCTTTTTAGGGCCTTTTTGGGTTTTGGGCTTATGTAATGGGTATGAGGATGTTAGCCCATGGGTTTACCCATGCTTAGGCCTATTTTGTAATGTATAAATAGAAGTCTAGGCAATGTAAGAAATAATGAATAGTGAATGGTGAAAAGTGACTAGTAGTGACTAGTCTGTTGCAAGTGTGTTAAGTGCTGAGTGCTAATTGCTTTGTGCATACTGTGTGAGGCTTGCAGAGCTAAGTGTACGTGATTGTAAGAGACTGTGGAAGGCTTTGTGCTATAACTCAAGGGAGGAGGATCTAGCGAGGTGCACAGATCTCCTGTCCTCTGCGGAGTTGATTTTGAGGCTTTGTGCACGTAAGAAGACTGAAAGAAGCTAATAAAGAAGACAAAGAGTTGGTGGACGTAGCTCCAGGGTGGGGGTGAACCACGTATATCCTGTGTTGTGAATGCTTTGTGCTTTTGGTTGTTCTTTTGTTTATTTGATTCAATGCTTAGTGTGATGTTAGATGATAGATGAATTTGATATGATAGTTTAGTGCTGAATAATGTGAATGAATGCTAGATCTGATCTCTATTTGTATGCTTAGTGCTTGAATCTATTGGATATGTGTGAATACTGCGCCGATCTATTGTTAGGGTTTAGCTGCGCTGTAAACTAAGATGAATATTAACGAAATGTAATAACTAAGTGCTTTGTTAAGGTGTTACAATCACATATATGTGTCCCAACAAAGGTTGCATACACTGGATTCCTGCAACCACCCCTGCTTCTACCTCAGGTGAGACTTCATCTGCTTCGTAGGTGTTTTTGAAAGGGCCGGTAGTTAGGGTTTTGTTGGTGTGCTGTTGTAGCGTTGAACCCTGGGTCTGCCCCTGTGCCAACAAATGGTTCCGTTGTCGGGACTGAAACTGTGATTGCTGGGAGTTGAGGAAGAAGAAGCTCTGTGCGAAGATATGACCTGAAACTGTGATTGATGGGAACTGAGGAAAAGAAAGAAATCTCTGTGCATAGATCTGCTACTTGACTTGCGAAGCTCTATGCTAAGGAAGGAGGCAGATATGAAGAAAATATGTAAGATCATAATGCTTTGTGCTCTGATAGAGGTAAGAATAGTGAAACGTTTTAGATCTGGAAGCTTTGTGCTTTACCGAAAACTAGGGCACAACTAGAAGAAAGAAGATTTGATATGAGTATATTTGATAAGAATAGTGAAAGATATGTTATTCCTATGCATAGAAAGAATGTTTGGACTAATAAATGGATGCAGGATCCTAAAAAGAATATTTTGCAGGTTAGCTACCATNCACAACTAGAAGAAAGAAGATTTGATATGAGTATATTTGATAAGAATAGTGAAAGATATGTTATTCCTATGCATAGAAAGAATGTTTGGACTAATAAATGGATGCAGGATCCTAAAAAGAATATTTTGCAGGTTAGCTACCATGATCCCGGTGCGCAGTATAAGAAAGGATGGGGATCATTTAAGAGAAAGAGATGATTAACTCTTTTTTATAGTTACAGAAGACTGGGACATTTTGCTAAGGAATGCCTTGGTAGACGACCCAATTGTCTTTGTTGTAAAGCTATGGATCATGAAGTTTTGGATTACCCTAGAATGATTGCTAAACTTGAAAGAATGAATATGAGACAAGAATACCATGAGAAAGGTCAAGACACTAAGACCATGGAAGAACCCCAGAAAGAATAAGAAACTGTATTGATACAAATGAAAGAAACCCTGAATGACCACCGAAATATCAACTTATCAGAGATATTCAAAGAAAAAGAGTATATAGAAGAAAGAATAGGAGACTTCGACATTGACTATGTTCTGGATGAAGAAACACATGTGAATATGATGACAGAAAGAACTTGGGAAACTTTAGGAAAGCTTGGTATGATTCCTTCATTGGGGGGAATAGGATTATTTAGAGGAAAGTTGATAACCCTATGTGGAAGACTTACCCAGATATCTATGAGTGCTCATGGAACTTCGACAGAAGAAGATTTTGAGGTTGTTAAATTTATTGAGAACAACGCCCCATTTTCTATATTACTAGGAAAACCTTGGATTGAAAGGGATCAGGCCAGAAGGAAAGAAGAAGAAGTCTTAGAGCAGAAGAAGCAAGAATTAAAAGATTTCATGACTAGGAGGATCACACATTTGATTGAAGAACAAGAGAACATATCGAAGCTATTTCGAACCAAAAACTTGGATGTTGAAGTTTAAAGAACACAAGCAGACTCACAGAAGAAAGAAGCACCTACCCCTGATAGAGAAGAAGTATTGCCCCTAAATCCTAGGAAAGAATCTCAACAACGCGAAGTTACTATGCCAAGACGAGATAAGAATCAAAATGAAAAGAGGTATACCGAGATGAAGGTCACTGGAAAGAAGGCTAGAAAACTAAGTAAGAAGAGATCAAAAATCGAAAAGTTACAAAAGGTTCCAGAAAATCCATGCTTATTGCATCCCAAAATCCATGCTTATTGCATCCCAAGACCTCTATGGTATTGGAAATGGTTGATACAATCCAATGTTTTGTCTTTTCCCCTTTGCATGTTGGCAGATCCTACATCTATTCACAAACTTTATCACCTCTGTTCTCATACCTGGCCAATAGTATGAACTGCTCAACTGTGAAAACGTTTTATCATGGCCGAAATGTCCAGCCAATCCTCCACTATGCTTCTCCTTCAGAGTATTGTCCCTCATTGAGCATCTTGGTATTCACAATTGATTTCCTCTGAACAACAATCCTTCCTAAACCATGTACTCTGTCCACTGAATTCTATCTCTCAACACAGGATTAGCACATGCTTCATATGCCTCCTTTAAATCTGCATCATCATGATACATGTCCTTAAGGTGTTCAAACCCCAAGGTCTTCACCTGGAATTCCCGCATGATCAAACATCTCCTACTTAACGCATCAACAACCTTGTTAGCATTCCCAACAATATGTTTTATGACAAAAGTAAAATTTTGCATAAATTCAACCCATTTTTCATGCCTCTGATTCAATTTTTCTTGTCTGCTTATGAATTGTAAAGCTTGGTTGTCGCTGTACAAGACAAACTCTTGTGCGACAAGATAATGCCTCCATTTCTTCAAGGCTTGAATTATGGCATAAAATGACTTGTCATACGTGGAGTATTTCCTCTTCGTCTCATTCATTTTCTCGCTGAAATAGGCAACATGTCGATTGTTCTGACTCATAACTGCTCCTATTGCAACTCCACTTGCGTCACATCTTACCTGAAATGTCTTCCCAAAATTCGGCAAGACCAGAATTGGTCGTTCTGTTATCTTCTTCTTCAGTATATTGAAGCTCCTTTCAGCCTCCTCTTTCCATTTAAAAGACTTATGCCACTTCTTCACTGTATCCATTATTGGTGCACAAATTCCACTAAAGTCTCTCATGAACTTCCTATAGAAACTTGCTAAACCATGAAAGCTCCTTACCTCGAACATGCTCCTTGGTGACGACCATTCTCTGATCGCTTTCACTTTCTATGGATCCATCTTCAGTTCATTTGAAGAGATCACGAAACCCAAATAAATGAGTTCTCTCTTCATAAAAGAGGACTTCTTCAGATTGATCAACAACTTCTCCTGATGTAGCCTTCTCATTACTAGCGTTAGGTGCCTCAAATGCTCCTCTTTAGTCCTGCTAAAAATCAATATATCGTCCAGATATACAACCACGAAATTACCAATGAAATCTTTTATAATTTCGTTCATCAGCCTCATAAAAGTTCTCGGGGCATTCGTTAAGCCAAATGGCATAACCAACCGCTCATACAGACCTTCATTCGTCTTAAAGGTTGTTTTCCATTCATCACCTTCTCTCATCCTGATATGGTGATATCCACTTTTCAGATCTATCTTAGAAAATAAATTTGCTCCACTTAAGCAATCCATTAAATCATCCATTCTTGGTAAAGTAAATCTATATCTGATGGTGATCTTGTTGACGACTCTTGAGTCTATGCACATTCTCCATCCTCCATATTTCTTTGGGCTCAACATGGTTTGTATTGCGCATGGGCTCAAACTTTCTCTGACCAAACCCTTGTCTAGCAATTCTTGGACTTGGTTCTTCACCTCCTCATTCTCTCATGGTGTTAATCTATACGCTGCTTTGTTCGAAAGACTTGCTCTTGGTATCAAGTCGATATGATGACTAATACTCCTGATGGGTGGCAATGAGTTTGGCAGCTCATCCACCACTATATCAATAAAATTATCCAACAACTCCTGAACTTCTTCAGGAAAATCATCCATTGATGTACTCGTAAGGATGACTCTGGGATTCCTCACCATAGCGAACTGCATCTCCTGTTCTTCCTTGACTTCTTTCAGGAGTTCCTTCCCACTCATGAGAAGTATGCTTGTTCTAGCTTCCTCTTTTACTCTCTTCTCCTCCATTGGCAACAACATATGTGTCCTACCACTCTTTTCTAATGTATATGTGTTTTTCCTCCTATCATGAATGACATTTCTGTCAAATTGCCATGGTATTCCCAATAGAATATGACACGCATCCATGGGGATTACATCACACAGGATTTCATCTTTATAACATCCTATCTTAATTTCATCTAGACATTGTTTAGTAATCGTTACCTGGTGTCCTTTTTGCAACCATGAGACTTTGTATGGACTTGGATGTGCAGTTGTCTTCATCTCCAATTTCTCCACCATCTCCATGGATACTAGGTTGTCAGTACTCCCACTGTCAATGATCACCTTGCATACTCTGTCCTTAGTCTTGCAAGCTATCTTGAAGAGATTGTTTCTCTACACTGGCTCTTCAATTTCTGCCTTTGGTTTTAAGAGAACTTTTCTCAACATCAGGGATGCTCCATCCTCTGCTCCTTCTGCTTCAACATCTCTTCACTGTGCTTATGAAATGTGAGCTTCTCCTCCTCCTTCTTTCTTCTTCTCGGGGCATTCCCAACACATGTGTCCTGTCTTTCCACATGCATAACATCTTACTCCTCCTCTGCCTCTTCCTCTAGAAGAGTTTCTTCCACCACCTTGTCTTTCCCTGGAAATTCCTCCTCGTTCCGAGTGATTGTGTGGTTTCTCAGCCTCATCCTTAGACTGATGTGCTCTGTCACGGTTAAATCCATTTCTTTTGCTTGGGACCGAGCTTTTACCTCTTCCTCGCTGACTTTGTTTTCTGGTCAACTTCTCCTCTGCCTTCAACGCAAACTGATAAGCATCCTCCATGGTTCTGACTGACATCATGCTGAGCTCATCTTGGATCTCATATCTCAAGCCATTTATATATCTGGCGACTTTCTCTTCATCTCTCTCTCGTTGTCCAGATCTGATGTTCAGCTGGTAGAACTCCTCGGTGTACTCCTTAACTGTCATCCCTTTCTGTCTCAGGTTCTGCATCTTTCTGAATAGATTTATCTGATAATCTTTGGGCATGAACTTAGCCTTCAGTTTAGCTACCATTTTGTCCTAACTCTTTATCCTCTGTTTTCCTTTACTTCTCCTCTCAGCTTGCAGTTCGTCCCACCATAGTGCTGCATGCCCTTTTAGCCCGGTGACTGCCTACTTCACCTTCTTCTCCTCATTGACGTCTTCATAGTCGAAATGTTTGTCCATGGATCTTATCCAATCCAACAGTTCTTCCGCATCTAGGTTTCCCTCATACATGGGAACATCGATTTTAGCTCTGCCTTCCAATCTGGAAACTGCTCTCAACAGTCATTCCTCTACAATGTCTTCTCCTATAGCTTCTTCAACTTCAACTTCTTCACTTTCTGCTTCACTGACGTCTCCAGCGTCAGGTGTTCTTCTCTGCATTTCTTCCATTGTTTCCAATCTGGCGCGAATTTCTCGCATCTCCCTCTCTAAAAAACGGTTGGCTAAAGGTGCCTCTCGTCTCATTGGTGACATTGTGTTGACTGTTTGTCACACACAGAGTAGAACTACGAGTTCTCTGTCTCCTCTTTTTCTTTCGCCTGAAGTCTACAGACGAACTATGATCAGCTCTAATACCACCTGATGCAGACTCCCTATCCCTCCTAAGGGCTATGTGACCTCCCGGTCAGGATCTTTGATTCAGGAGCCGAAATAGCTCTCTCTTGGTTCCAAGTTGGAACCCTTGACACTAAGTCCACATGCCCTTGTCTATGTTCATCATACGAATCACCACTAGGCATAAGCCCAGACTCCACGAGACCACAAGTGCGACCACGGGCTTAACCCAAAAGGCATGTCCCCAAAAGGTGCGTTGCGTTTCAGTGTTTCAGGATTTTCGATGCAATAGTCCCCCGACACAGACCCCTCCGAGTCATGAAATTCCGATGAGGGCTAATGAAGGTTATCTCCCTTTTCCCAACTCACGTGACGACACACCCGTGACCACAAGATTTACCATGAAAGCGTGTCATGGTTCGCAGTATCGGAACCTGCGATACAAGATGCCTGACCCCTCCAGGTCACGAATGCTGAAATCTCGATGACACGAGATCTGCGGCTCAGGTCTCTCTTGGACCGATGAATACGATTATTTTGGCTTTTCGTGTTTTGCAACTTTGCCCTGCGCGAATCTGTTCGCTCCTCCACTCGGTCCTCGAAATCACGAAATCTCCCCTCACCACAGATCAACAGCTCTAGGCCTTCGAAGATCTGATGGCTCCAATCTTTTCGGGGTTCCCCCAGTCGAGAGTCCCATGCTATTGACCCTTGTACTCTCAATTTTCGAAATGCCGAAAGCTTGAGGTGCTTGATCAACGACTCACAACGCCCTCCAGATCTACGCTCATATCTCTTCCCTGTCACTAACCTCCTCGCAAATCCACTTGATCCAATGACTTGCAGGGTCTCACGTTCCTCCTCGAAGTTCTCCACTGTCCATTCAGGTCTTCGAGATCTCCCCTCCTGGATCTACGCAGTGTTAAAGCCTGCGCACCTACCTCAAATCGGTCAGTTTGCGGGATTCTCCACCGTGATCCAACGCTCGACGACGTTCTTCCTCCTGAACTTTTACTCGCTTCAGACTTAGAAGATTTTATAAGTCTTCGAAGGCTTGGCCTTCACTTCTTCCAGGGAATGGGTTCCTGGATCTCGATAACACTTTCCAACATGTTATTCCTCCTGAGCTTTGTCTGGTTCAGACTCCGATTTCCCGCACACTCCTTGCGTCTAAGAGATTTCGATAACTCAGATCCATGGGATTTCTCGCAAAGGAATTCCTCCCGATTTCCTTGCGTTCCTCTCTGGCTCGATGCACACCTTGCAGAGCTTCAAATGAAGAGAAACAATTGAAACTGGAACACTAATATGAACAGTTCCATTCACTTGTTCATGAGAACAGAAACGATAGGAAAACACACACAATCCACACACCATACCTTTGGATCAGTTTTCCTTCTATTATATTAACAAGTGCCAAAATGGGTACAAAGTACATTCAAAATTACAGTAACTAAAAAATTGAGACCTCTTGCTAACTCACAGTTCTCTTACATCTAATTTCTCTTTATATTGCAGCTCTCTCAACTGGGCATACAAACTTCTACTTAACTCAAAAAGATTTCTAGGGTTTCCCTTGGCTACTTGCCTACTCTAAAATTCATCCTGCGCTATCTTAGTTTAACCGCATTCCAGAGCCGTAGTGGAAATTCCTGCTCTGTTTACAATTTTCAAAACGTGCCTCAAAGGGTAAAATTCATCACTCGTTCAAGCATGCCTCCAAAGGTAAATTCCGGTGCTGAGTTAAGGCAGATTTCAAAATTGGCTGCAACTGCCAACGTTGAAGTTCTGGAAGAACTCTCACATGTTGAGTGGTCCTGCCTCTACATGATTGCCAACGATGCTCTTGCATCAGTGCCATAAAAAACATAATTGAATTAATGAAGGCTTCTCGCCCGTTGGAGAGATCTGTTGCCTAGTTATCTACTTATTCCGTCGAGCCTTGCACCGAGAACACTTTTTCCAAAGGTGATTATATGAGCCCGTATATCAGTTAATTTCATACAATGATCTTCGAGCTATCACCATTCGTCCCATTGCATTGAGTAGTTACTCTTCAAACCCGAGATATTCAACCATGAGCGTGCATGTCTGAAGAACTTAGCACAGTCGAAGAGTCTATGAAGGAGGTACTCATCGACCTCATGACTGAACAAGTAATGTCTATGTCTATGGGTGTACAAGAATCATCGACGAGAGGAGTACAAGCCTCTCTGTAACACCCTGTCTCCCCCAGTCTGTAAAAATAACTATACTGGCCAAGTATTGTGGCAAACTCAAAAATGTGAATGTGCGATGTGAATGGACCTTGTGGAAAAGGTCGATGGATGTGAATAATATTATGAATATATATTGCAGGACTGCTGAGAGGGGGGATGTGTTAAAAAAGAGTCCATGATGGCTGAAGAAAGGTGGTGGAAGGCACCTGGAAAGGTGGTGTTAACTTCCACCGAAACCAATACCGTATTTGGACTTCACTAGCTCGGAGAACCAAGAGCGATTGGCTGACCCTGAATTAAATGACTCGCCAGGTTGGTAGGTAAAGGGATCCTCATGAGTAATGAGGGATGGGGGTGAACCACCCATCCATAGAGTCCTCAAATCTGACCACTGCGAGGAAGGTCATGCCACATGAAACCTCGTCGAAAGGAGAAAAAGGCAGGAAGAGTGTGTGATCAAGGGCAGACGTGAGGGAAAGAGGAAGAGGAGAACTTTGGAAAAGTACAGAGTGAGTGATAACAGAGAAGAAAGAGAGTAACCTTTGTTCTCGGTCACTGGAAAATAGAGACGCAGTCTCGCAGCATCATGGTCTCAGCTTGGGGGTGGCTAGCGGTAAATCCGTCGGGAGTCACTGAGCCTACGGTTGGGTGGAAACAAGCACCCCTCTCAGCAGTTGCATCACCTGGTGTTTTTATGATAAGTGTTATATCTTGTATCTTGAAATTTATATGCTGACGTGTATGTTCATAGTTTGTGTAATTATGAATGGTTTCAGTGTAATACTGTCTACATGGTGTTTTGATCAGAAATGATGGCTGCACGTTTTTATTGGAAAGACCACGTATGTCTTATGCTTATATATGTATATATATATGATTAACTAACACAAATTTTCAAGCCTGCTCTCAGGATATTTGTTCCTGTGTTTGACCTACTTGATGCCTTGGATAGATTTCCTCACGAAGGCACCCTTTCGAGACCACTTCCTTACCTTTGAGAGGACCTCCCAGTCTGGTCTTCAAAACCTGGTGTAAATTACCCAAGGATCCGAAGGAGGATGTTATAGCTTAAGCCTTAAACTCTTGCATGAAGGAGAACGATCCTCGTAGATCCCAACTTTTTGGCATTTTGGTACCCGGAGTAACCAAGGGCGAGTTCCCTTGCATTCGCAAGTCCCAAAACTCCGACTTGAGAAATCCCAAATTATTAGTGTGGGAGTACCTAGACCATCCTTTTATAAGGGCACGTGGTGATCGATAAACGGTTCGGCATTTCGACGCACGAGAATCAAAGGGGAAGAACCCTGGTCATCGCAAGTCATGAAACCCCGACAACCGAAATACAAAAATAGTTTGAAGTGTGGATAAGTATCGATTGACGGACGAGATCCTGTCGAAAGATCTAAGGTCAGTCGTGACCGTTAGATTGGAGGAAGAAACGAGGGCGTTAAATGCCTCAACCTGTTTCTTTTATCTTCGTGAGTAGCAAAGAAATCGAGACCGTAGATCCAAAGGTTCATGGGAGTACCTAGACCGTCCTTTTATAAGGGCATGTGGCGGTCGGTAAGCGGTTCGGATTTTCGGTGCTCGGGAATCAAAGGGGAAGAACCCTGGTCATCACGAGTCACGAAACCCTGACAACCGAAATCCCAAAACAGTTTGAAGTGTGGATAAGTATCGATTGACGGACGAGATCCTGTCGGAAGATCTAAGGTCAGTCGTGACCGTTAGATTGGAGGAAGAAACGAGGGTGTTAAATGCCTAAACCCATTTCTTTTATCTTCATGAGTAGCAAAGAAATCGGGACCGTAGATCCAAAGGTTTGTGGGAGTACCTAGATCGTCTGTTTATAAGGATATGTGGCTGCTAGTAAGCGTTTCGGCGTTTCGGCACCTAGGAAATCAAAAGGCAAGAACCCTGGACCTCATGAGTCATGAAATCCCGATGACCAAAACCCTGAAATAGTTTAGGATTTGGATGAGATAGGATATTTCGACACTTCGGGGCCTGGAATACCTAAGTGCGTATTCCCTTGTGCTCGCGAGACCCGAAACCTCGATGGGTGAAATCCCGAAAGGACAATACGTGTGTATGTTACGATATTTCAGCATTTCGGTACCCGGAATACCGAAGGGCGTATTTCCCAGGTACTCGCAAGTCCCGAAATATCGACCTGCGAAATCCTGAAATGCTAGTGTGTGGGTAAGTTATGAGTTTTTGGAGTTTCGGCTCCTGGGAAACCCAGGTGCGAGACCTCCTGTCGTCGCATGTCCTGAAATCCCGATGGAGGAAAACCTCGAAATAGCGAAGCATGTTTAGAGGTAGTGTTTCAGATTTTGGCTCCCGGAAGATCCCGATGTGAGACCTCCTGTCATCACATCCTTCGAACTCCCGACTTGCGAAACTCTGAAGTATGAAACTTTGAAAATGTGTATAGGGCCACTAGAATTAATGTTTCGGTGTTTTGGCACTCGGGACATCTAGAGGCAATTGTCTTGTCCTTGCATATCGCGAAATCCCGATAGGCAAAGTCCCGAAATGGATTAGCACACGTGGTTTTGGCATTTCAGTTTTTTTCAGTGTTCGGGATTCTCAAACGTCAGTGTTCCTCATATTCACTAGCTGCAAAATTTTGAGGGATGAAACCCCGAAATGAACAAAGGAATACCTGTACCTCGATTTCTCATATTGCGAAAGTCGATGAGTACCCTCTGATAAGGACTGTGGCCATAACTGCCGATCATAGGAGAGTAGATAAGGGGATGGCAGGGTCTGTATCAGGCCCCGTAGGGATTTGGGGAACTATGTTCCTCGGAGGAAAGAAGAAAAAGGCCAAAAATTTATTATGCCGTAGTGGGTGTGTTACACTCTCCGTTGACCGCTAGCGGATCCGGACCATCCTGAGTCGTCACGGAAAAGAGAACCAAGCACAGAGATGACCTAACAAATGCGAAGCTAATCATGACCATCTTACCCAACTACATCTTGCCTCTGGCCAAGGTGGTGAGTCGTGATAGTGTGCCAAGAGATTTTGATTACACCATGGTTACTGCGTACCTCCCGAAGGGAATATGTGTAGTTAGAGTGTAGTAGGACAAGATCACAATGTTGAAGTTCATCGACTTCAACCTAGGAGACCAAAAGAACCATAATATGCTCACCCCATATAAATACTTGACCAGGACGAAGGGGAAGAACTTGAAAATAATCCCCCAGCCGTGGACGATGAACCTCGCGCAGTCCACCCTGTTGAATGTAATGAAAATCCCACACTTTGGAAGGAACCAGGATGTTAATGCTTGTGTTAAGCTCCTTCTCTCATGTTACCATGGTAGCTACTTATGGCTAGACCGACGTATCACAATCGATCTGACGCTGATCCATAGGATCACCGGATTAAGTATGCAAGGACCTGACCCGCAGGACTTCTATCCGGGGAAAGCCACAGATCGCGCATTAGCACAGAAGATCAAGGATACCTACGACAATGTTGAGAAGGGGACGCAAGGCTACAAGGTAACTTCCATATAGAATGGAGAAGTGCGCCTAGCATGCCAATTAATTGCAGGAAAGCTAGTAAGTAATAACAGACCCACGCAGGTCATAGGGTTTGTCGTTGACCTCGAAGGGAAATGCATGGAAGGCCTATAGTTAATCTGGGCGAAGTACCTAGTTAATCATTTGGAATTAGACTGCTAGGAAGCATAGGATCAAGGCTATGAGTTCCACTTTAGCTGGCTCCTGATCCTCATTGCGTTTATTGCTTGGGAGATGCTAGAAGGTGAGACCTTCTCAGACATTGAGCCACTCGAACCACTTGCTGCGAAGTTCACCACGCTCTTGTACTCGAGTGATATGGGAAAATAGTGGCAGTGGAACGTAGTCTTTCACACATATTATCTCCAACTGAAGAGGGCTATCAAAGCTGAAACTCACATGACGCCAAACACCCTGCAACGGTTCCGACCCCTCATGAAGTTCCACATAGATCGACACTTCATCTATATCACTGCGCGAGCAGATGAGCATAAGGAGGATCTTCAGTCGTACTACAAGCTCACATAAGAGGACCTCGAGGAGATAACTAAGGACTGGTCAACATACCTCCTTATCCCCACTTATCCTACAGAGATGTCTGACCCCAAACTTGACAGCTCGAAGGCCACTCACAAAGAACATGACACACCTGGAACCAACAGAAGGAAGAAGACCGCAGAAGCCCAAGACTTAAGCGACGCATCAGAAAAAAATGCTTCAGTATCACTTGGCCGAGGGGGTGATGATGAAGTAGAAGAGATAAATGGCAAATAAGATGAGCAGAAGTAAGGTGAAGTAACACCGCTTAGAGATGAGGCTGATCCCTTGAAGAAGAGGAAGGTTTCTTCCCCAAAACCCTCTTCCCGAAAGAAATCCAGAGCCACCTTGACCAAGATGCATACTGTGCTCACTGTCGATGACTTTGACTTCATCACCACAGCTGTAAACGATGCCTTGCAGGAAATATTACAGAAACATGAAGCCAAGAAGGAATATATGTATGACAAAATCGAGGTTGAGCTCCGAGGGGTTCAGCAGGATCTTCAGTCCAGTCGCGTAGTGTCCACTGCGCCCCTGCCGTCGAAAGAACCAGAGTTGGGAGATGAGCTAGCCCAACTACGCCAACTAGCTGATGCAACCGAAGCTCGCCTTCATTGTGCACAAGAAGAAATAGAACAAGCCACCCAGGCCTTGAAGCAAGTGCAAGAAGTTGTCGTAGAACAATGTTGAGTTAAGGAGCAGGAGAAGGTTTCTCTCCTGACAAAGTTTGAAGAGGAGAAAGCACAGATTCAACAATAAAAAGAACAATTGCTCGCAGAACAACTCGAAGTGAAAGAAGAAGTCAACATAGCACTTCTCTCTGTGACAGGCTTAGAGCCAAAGGTAGAAGACCGATTCGAGCATCGAGTAGAAAAGCTCGCAGAAGCTATCCAATAACTACAACAAATAATAACAGACTTAGATCTCCACGCAGTGCCCGACACCCCATAGGATGTGAGAGATCAAAGAGATGCAACTGCTCGAAGCACAGTTGAGAGAATAAAGGCCCTTTCCATGGAATGCAAACAACTAAGTGATCGCAGTGCTCAGACTTATGAGCGACTCACTGAGAATCTAGAACTGAAGGCACTGGAGTCACAACTCCAGGAGGCGAAGCATCAAGCAGAAACAATACAGGCACAGTTGAAGCCCCTATCAGTTGTTGAAAGGATGAAGCGATCCCAAGAGTAGCGCACTTCTCAACAAAAGGTCCACACCATTCAGAGCAGATTCATGGAAGTGACTCAGAGGCTCCAACCTATACAGGATTAGGCTTGCCAACTGTTCTAAGAGATCGAAGGCCGAGGAGAAGAATTGGAGCAAGTCGTCACTGCGACCGAACAATGCTTAGAGGGACTTGTCAATGAAGTTTTTATCCAAGAGTTTTCTGAGCAGGAGTCCATGGCACAACAACAAGTCGAAGCAGCTCGAGCCAAGCTCGAGGATTTTGAGGAAAAATTATCCAGATTAGAGTGACTCAGGACGATTCACATGTGAGTGTTTGGGGCCTGTTGGCCCTTGACCAAGTTTTGAGGATCCTTGGTCATGTTTGACCTATTTTTTGGACTTTGACAAGCTGTCGAAGGCGGTTCGCAAGACGAAGCAGAGATCGCAAGATCTTGGCCCCTTTTTAGGGCCTTTTTGGGTTTTGGGCTTATGTAATGGGTATGTGGATGTCAGCCCATGGGTTTGCCCATGCTTAGGCCTATTTTGTAATGTATAAATAGAAGTCTAGGTGATGCAAGTAATAGTGAATAGTGAATGGTGAATAGTGAATAGTGAATAATAGTGACTAGTCCGTTGCAAGTGTGCTAAGTGTTGAGTGCTAATTTCTTTGTGCATACTGTGCGAGGCTTGCAGAGCTAAGTGCAAGTGATTGTAAGAGACTGTTGAAGGATTTGTGCTATAACTCAAGGGAGGAGGATCTAGCGAGGTGCACAGATCTCCTGTCCTCTACAGAGTTGATTTTGAGGCTTTGTGCATGTAAGAAGACTGAAAAAATCTAATAAAGAAGACGAAGAGTTGGTGGACGTAGCCCTAGGGTGGGAGTGAACCACGCATATCATGTGTTGTGAATGCTTTATGCTTTTGGTTATTCTTTTGGTTATGTGATTCAATGCTTAGTGCGATGTTAGATGATAGATGAATCTGATATGATAGTTTAGTGATGAATAATGTGAATGAATGCTAGATCTGATCTCTATTTGTATGCTTAGTGCTTGAATCTATTGGATCTATGTGAATACTGCGTCGATCTATTGTTAGGGTTTAGTTGCACTGTGAACTAAGATGAATATTAACAAACTTTAATAACTAAGTGCTATGTTAAGGTGTTACAATCATAGATTTGTGTCCCATCTAAGGTTGCAGACACTAGAGTCCTGCAACCACCCCTTCTTCTACCTCGTGTGAGACTTCATCTGCTTCGCAGGTGTTGCCGAAAGGGCCGATAGTTAGGGTTTTTTTGGTGTGCTGTTGTAGCGTTGAACCCTGGTTCTGCCCCTATGCCAACACATAGATAAAAACACTTATATTTTAATAGAAAATGGGAAATTGACTACAGGGGATGGACATTACTCCCAACCGTATATTTTTTTCTCCAAATATCAACAACAAATCACCCCCGAGTTGGGGCTACGATTCCAAAAAAGAGGGTGTCTCTCACATCCCAATTCACTCCCACAACAAACTAGTTTTCCTACAACTATCGTAGTCCTCCAACTCTCTTCCCCTCAACCTATGCAACCCAAGGAATTGAGATCCCCCTTCATTGCACATAGTCCCTTAGGCCTTCCCACTCCCCTCCATGGCTCCAACACAAGGTTATCTGTGAATCTCTAATGCTGGGGATGCCAGAGATGCCAGATGGCCAATAAAAAATTAACAAAATTGCCCATTACTCAAGGGAAATATCTCACACATAAATATTCCTCTCTATGGGCCTAACAAGCCACTTTCTCAAACAAGATTCCTTCAAGTTCTAATTCTCTCCACTCACTTTCTGCTCCAAAAAATGCATGCAAAAACTGCCCAAAATGGCCACTCAAAATTTTCTTTTACCCATGAGAGTTAACTCACAGTTCCCAAGGTTGATTGTACTCAGCCCCCATGCTCTCATAACTATGGGATGTAACTTTTCCCACCAATCCCTCTTACATGTATTTAATGATTGGGATATCATACACTCAAAAGGAAATTAGAAGGTTGACTCAAAGTAATAATTTTAGGAAAGCGGGTTAGAATTAATATCTGTGAATAATTCTCCCTCCTTGGACCCCTCTCTTAGACATTCCCCTCTCTTGTGGAAACTTAGCCCCTAATCACTCTGTCCGTGTCCACCGACAACCAACATCACATTTATTTTATTATTACGATGATCCGGGTTGGATCATTATATTATTTGTCATCTATCTTAGTACTTTATGGGTGGAAAATTGGAGGAATCATCTTGTAGGGTCGTTTCGGCGGCTGGTCCAAATTTGGAAATTTGGGTCCAAAAAACTGTCTAAAATCTTCTAGAGCCATTTTGAGGCACCAACTGACACTTTTTTTGGTCCAAACCTTACTATGTAGAAATATTCTATATTTTACACATCGATACTTTTCCAACGATGCAAGAATAACATCAATAAGAGTTCATATGTGAAATTTATTCCTCCCACAAGTTGACCTATCATATTGATCACCATGGTGCGAGTGGATGCCACGTCAACCTCCATTACTTAGACATGTGGGGCTAACCACAAAGTGGATTTTCTAAGAACATTCTAGAAGGTCCAAAACCTTATCACAATTGAGGGTTGAGGAAGTCAAAAACCTACCCCCAGATGACTATCGGGCTATGTTAAATACCAAGCCGCTARGAGGAGAAGGGGTTCCATTCTATGTTATTGTATTTTGTTCCATAGTTGAACAAAACAACTGGGAATGGGAAATTAGGGAGAATAATAGAGGGGGTTAATGTTCTATAGMAACCTGACAGGCCACATGTCTCAGGTGACTCCATAGTGAGTTCCCTCTCCATTGTACTCRCATTATTTCCGTACCAGAGAAAAGATAGCAAAGAAACCTCACCTTCTAGTTGGGTTTTCTCTCGTAAGGGTTTCCCAGAGAAAATATTTTGTGTTATTTTATGAATGGTGTGTGATTGTATTTTASTGTTCTCTATTTTCTACATTTTATCTATTTCATGCATAAGCAGAAAATCAATAACTAAATATTTTGGAATCTAAAAGAATTTAACCTTCATAGTGTAGATTTTCATTTTTGTTTATCAGATATGTTGTGAAGAACTATTCTAGTGGAATATCCATGACAATTTACATATCATATTGGTATCATAACATGTTTTCTTTTCTTATTTGTGGGAAGTTGTAGGATCTAGGAATCAGATTAAAGAGAAGTCGCATAAATCCTAGCCATGGCGGACAAGTCTGTTCATAACAACCCTCGATATCCAACAAAAGAGAGATTTGAAAGGTTGGAAGAACAAGTTGCTGAAATCAGTTGCAATATGAACCTCCTCATGGCAGCTCTAGCAAGAAAGCTCCGACCGTTCTGAGATGATGGAGGTTGTAACTCATAGATCAGATCGGAGGGAGAATCGAGAGATTAGGAAGACTCAAGAAAGGAGTCATGGAAATAATCCAATAAAGAGTAGTCGAGTTCGAGTGTCACTAACCCTTCACAGTCCTTATTCAATATGAAAGTGAAAGTGGACATAAATCCATACCAAGGTGATATTGATGCATTAAGACTAAATCATTGGTTGCAACAACTAGAAGTTATTTTAGCATTCACCATATAGATGAAGAGTAGAAGATTTCATTTGATAAATTGAAGCAAGAGGGCCATGCTTTAACCTGGTGGGAAAGCCATACATAAACACTAAGGTTGGAGGGTGACCTGCCAATAACTAGGTGGGAGGACTTCAAAACTCTCATTAAGTCCCAATTCTACCCTATCGGATATGTAGAGGACCAATGGATCCAGTGGCACTACTTCAAGCAGAGGTAGGGGCAGAGTGTCCAAGAGTACACCATTGAGTTCAGGAAGATGGCCATCATGTTGGGTATCTCTCCCAAGA
The DNA here is from genome assembly GCA_009831015.1 of Picea engelmannii. NCBI lineage: Eukaryota > Viridiplantae > Streptophyta > Pinopsida > Pinales > Pinaceae > Picea > Picea engelmannii. The sequence goes on from ML787058.1 coordinate 59,323, forward strand.
ATCCAGATGTAATCTTCAAGTATATGTGGGGTTTACACAGTCATCTACAAAAGTAGGTGATTATGTTCAAGCCAAGGATAGTGGATGAGGCATGTTTACAAGCACAATATATAGAAAACATAGGCCAAAAGAAGGGGAAACCAAGTGGTTCTAAGTAGAAAGAACACTAAGAATATTCTAAGGAGGGGAAGAATAAGTGGAAATGGGGGGAATATAAGAAGACAAAAACCACTACACATCAATGCAAACATCCCAACAACCATTGCAATCATTTCAACATTCGTGGCCACACTGAGGAAAAATGATGGAAACTATATCTAGATTTGAACTCGAAGAACCACAAGATGGATGAAAACAAAAAGAACATTCTAGCCACATATTCAAGCAACTAGGTTGAAAGTAGCCCAAATGTGGATGAAAATATTATCTGCACCACTATGCAAAAGGAGGTGAATCTGAGTATCCTTCATCACTAGGAAGAGAAGGAGATGACGAAGCTCTTCCACATCAATATTCAGGTCAAGAAGACCAAGATAGATGCTCTGTTCAAATTTGGTTCACATGATGGTATCATGGTAGTAGATCTAGTCAAGAATATTGTACTGGAGGTTCAGGATCATCCTATCCCCTATCCACTGGGACGAGTAATCAAGGATGCAAAGATCAAGGTAAAAAATAAGTACAAGATAAAATTTGTTGTAAGTGTTGATTTTATAGTTGAAGTAGAATTGGATGTAGTGCCACTAGATGTATGCAGAGTGGTGTTTGGAAGCCCCTACATGTATATGAGGGATGTTCTCTTCATGCAGAGAGCCTATTAGTACCGCCTCATCAAGGATGGGAAATCCTTCATCATCATTGTGCATAAATGAAAATCAAAACTTTCATTCATAAGTGCCAATCAAGCTAAGAAATTGATTAGTTCTAGCAAGAAATATGTTTTACTTTTTCTAAAATAAAATCAATCTGGTGAAGAGTCATTAAAAGTAAAGACATCCCTGGAAGTTTTTACTAAAGAGCAGAAACATCAGTTGGAGGAGTTTCTATAGGCATAAAAAAGGGTATTCCAGGAGCCTAAAGGGCTACCACCTAAGAGAGAAGTGGAGCCTGAAATCCAATTATTTCCAGACTCCCCCTTGCCAAATATTGGGTTGTATAGAAAGTCCGTTCTGGAAACAAATGAAGTAAAGAAGAAGTTGCATCAATTGTTGGAGCATGGTGTGATTCGATCAAGTACCTCACCTTGTGGGTCACCCATCATAGTTGTACTCAAGAAGGATGTGACTTGGAGAATGTGTATCTATTACATGGAATTGAATAAGATTACAATGAAGAATCGATACCCTCTACCCATGATCGATAATCTATTTTACCAACTACAACATGCCAAGTACTTCACTAAGCTAGATTTGAAATCAGGAAATCACCAGGTATGAGTAAAAGAAGAAGATACCTAGAAGACTGCCTTCAAGACAAGGCAAGGTTTGTGATCTAGATGGATCTCAGTGGCCATCCACCTCTTCCATTAAATCACCATTTTGAGCCCGTGGTTTTGATAAACCATGATATTCACCCTTTTGATGGGGAATGGAATGTAATTTCATCTTTATTTGTTAATTACATGCATCATTTAATTATTTCCTAGTGGTCTTATGTACATGCCTACAACATAGCGTTAATGCACCAGTTCCCATTAGAACTCCGCAGTTAAGCACGCTCAGGCTAGAGTAGTATTGGGATGGGTGAACACCTGGAAAGTCCTACTATTTTACATGCCTATGACATTTTATAAACTTAGTCAAATTTATCCCACATGCATCATGGGAATTGTTCTCCTCTCACTCTCTCATATATAATTGAGGCGAAGGAGTCCCTTTAAGCATGCAATGGAGTGTGATGTCGTAGCCAACATCTCTTTCTTTTCAGAGATAAGCTACCCCATTCTACCAATTTGTGTTCTATAGTGTTTTTCTCTCTTATTAATTAATATAAGTTGGGTTTCATTATATTTTTGTGTTTATTGCAATATTTTTGTGTATTTCCTTTTTTTATCTCTGCTATATTTTTGTTTTCATCTCGTTCTCAAAATAATCTGGATTAGTGGTATCAGAGCAGTTTGCTCCTTATCATTTCTCAGAGCAGGTCCCCAACGAGGTCAAGGTATAGAGATTTCAGTCTCGAGCTAGTTTTTCTCGAGGACAACCACTCTCGCTAGCCCAAACGACCTCCCATGGTGGAAGAAAAGAGAGATGATAGAGCAAGAGATCCTTTCAAGATGTTCATTGAGGAAGCCCTCGTGCGACAAAGGAACGAGATGATGGACAACTTTTCTCAGATCCTTCGAAGACTAATGATGGCGACAACTGATGCATCTTCAACAAACAACCATTTCGTAAGTTTCAAGGTACATGTCAGTTTTGATATTCCCTTATTTGAAGGCCAGATAGATGCATATGTTCTAGAAAAATGGTTGAATGTGCTAGAAGGTTATTACTCTGTCCAAAATTTTCCCGACAGTGAAAAGATCACATTTGCGCTCCTTAAAGCCCTTCCCCATGTCAAATATTGGTGGGAAGGTTACTGGGATAGGTACACCGCGAATGAATCTACATTATTTGGGAGAGAACCCACTTGGGCGAACTTTGTAAATGCCCTAAAGGAGGAGTTCTACCCTGTCAGAAACTATGATGACCAATACATGAGATGGAAAAATATGCGTAAAAAAAGAGACCAGACAATGTCGGAGTACATCAACATCTTTCATACCTTTCACTCAAAGATGGGTATCAAAGACTCCGAGCGACACCTAGTTTTGAAGTACTGCAGTGGTGTACATAGGTACATCCAAATAGAGATGGATTTCTTGGACATATCCTCACTAGGAGTTGCTTATCGATATGCAATCAAAATTGAGCAAAAATTCAAGCAACATAGTAAGTGGGAGAAGCATGGACAAAGAAAGAAAGGACAACATCAAGAAATCTAGTTCTAGATGCAGGAAAAGAAGGGTAACATGAAGTCTAAGAAAGACACTGGAAAGTGGTGTGAGTTCCACAACAACCCTTGGCACAACATTGATGAATGTTGCTCAATACAGTCATTGATGGTCGAGCTCAAAGACAAAGAGTCGAAACCTAAACTGGACCCTGATTCAGAAAATAATAAAAGGAGACAGATCATTGATACATAATGCATTGCTACTGTCACAACTGCAACAATCCAACTAGAAGAGGATCTTGAGGAGGGGGTGTGACGCTTCCATTCACATATGTGGGTGAAGGGGACCCCACTACATTTTATTGTTGATAGCAGAAGCCAAAAGAACATCATCTCAACAGAGGTTGTCAAGTAGTTGGATTTGCCAACAACACCACACCCGCATACATACAACATCGGGTGGCTTCGCCAGGGTCAATATCTTCGTGTCAGCCAACAATGTCTCCTATCCTATGGCATCAAGCCCTTCAAGGATGAGGTATTGTGAGATGTTTCCCCATTGGAAGTATGTGATATTATATTAGGCCAACCATATATGTGGAGGCCTCATGTTATTTATGAGTCTCAACCCCATAATGTCATTGTTACTATGGGGGGTCAACTATACCAGAAACCAAAGGTAGTTTCGATTATCGTCCCACCAAAACAATGCCACAAAGTAATATCTCATACTGCAAAGTTTAGCCTCTTAACAATACGATCGGAAGGTGAACAAAAGGACACTGAAAATACTGCAGCCTCAACCCAAGACCTTTATATCTAGCATAAGCAGATGGAAAATATTGTAGACAAGTATCAAGATGTTCTTGCTGCACCTACGGGGGTGCCTCCACACTGCCTAGTCAAACAAGGTTATAACATAACCATTCATACTCTTCATGTTGCATATTCATGGATAAATTCCTCCCACACTCAGGTAGATCATGCAACTATATTGGTTGTGTTGGTTGTGGAGCCTGATTATCTTCCTGATTCAGAGGTCCTTGCTTTCAGCCGTGTTTATACCCCATAAAGTATTTACACCCCAGAAGTATGTACACTCTTCCACGCGGGGGAGTGCAGAGGGGGGGTACCCCCTCTGTGGGGTCCGAGGGGCCTATCCCCCCGACTGGGGGGTCTGGGGGCAAGTGGGGGTTTGGGGGTGAAGCCCCCGAAGCAAAAATTGCCTTATAAAAGTATATTGTAATTTCATTGTAAATCTGGACCGTTCATTATAAGGTCGCAGATCTAACAGTAGAGATTATGTTAGGGTTTTTTGCCCTAGAAGGCAACCCTCTTTT
>ML787058.1:91532-137411 GCA_009831015.1 Picea engelmannii
GTGATATGTTTTATATTAAAGAGTCCATTGTTCTTGGACAAATGTGATCTGTTTTATATTAAAGATATGTTATTGGGAGTTAATGGACTATGGTAACTTTTGCACTCTTTTTTCCTTTGAGCTTTCAAATTTCACTATATATTAAAGTTTATTTTTTTTTGAGTTTTCAAATTTCACTATATATCCAAGCTTGGACATAGAAAATAAAAATACAATGCAATTTGTGTGATAAGTTAGTTTTTAGTTTAAAAGCTAAGAGTTTTTTTCCTTAAATTTTGAATCTTCTCTTTTAACTTGTAGATTTAATATTTGTATAGATATTTTTCCAACTTTGAAATTTCTTGAGTTTTGTGGCTATGGATCTTTTAATTTTATAATAAATTTATTTTTTTTAATTAAAGAAACTTGATGGTGACATTTTTCTCATGTTCTATTCAATACAGACGATTAAATTTCAACACACATATATTTTTCAATGATATTTTGCAGCGTGTAAATTTGAGCATTTAAAATAGAAGAATTTTGAGTTTCTAAGGGCACTCGAATTTAGAGAACAATTTTTCCTTCGAAATTATGCATTTTAACTACTGCATTTGCTGCATTATTTTGTTCAAATTTTTAGGATCATCTATAAAGTCACTTAATTTAACTCGCTTCTTTAAACTTTGAAATATTTCTATATTAGAGATAAGCTTCGTTAAAAATGCAATATTTTATCTAACATATTTTTTTATGAAGTGTACTTAATTTATTGTTGTCAATTGAAATGAATTTTTTTGGGAAGCTTTTCATCTTGGAAGGGTTGCCTGATTATATACCCTTCTTACTGAAATTAAGACCTACCCTTCAAATTTGATCACTGCACCCACCTATTCCAACTGATTCATTTTGGCATTTTTCCAGTTTGGTAGTTTTTTTCCTAGTTTTTGGGTCCCTGACTTTTGGGGCCGTTTTGAGGCCCTAAACAATATTTTTAGGGCTTGCCACAATTATATTGTAAACGAAGTTAGAGTCTGATGGAAACATGTGTATTCCTCGGATAGACCTTTCCAATGTGCTATCGTGCGCCTAAAACGAAGATCATATGAAAAAGTTACAACCCTAGGAAGTTGATGTACTAACTTACCCCAACGGGGCCCACATGACTTTTGGTGCTTCATCTCCTAGGGTTAGGTTTTTGGATGTCTAGGGTTTTTTGAATTCCTATTTATTGTAAAAAGGCCTTCAGAGCCTCATTGTAATCATCTTCTTGCGAATGAGCGCAACCGTCACATCTCTTCTCAGAGATAAGCTACCACCATTCCAGCAAGCTTGTTTTCCACTGCATTTTACAATTTCATCTTATTTCCTTATTGAATAGAAACCAATTTTATTATATCTCTGTTATTATGTGTTAAGCATATTTTAATAATTTGTATTCATTTCATTTTTCTTGTAAAATCCAGATAAGTCGTATCAGAGCGGTCTAATCCTTGTCGTTTTTAATGCATGTCCCCAATGAGGTCAGGGTACAAAGAATTGGGTCTCGAGTTTGTTTCTCTTGAGGAAAAAAGCTCTTGCATGCCCAAGAGACCTCTCATCGTGGGAGAAAATAAAGACGATGGGATATGAGATCCTTTCAAAATGTTGCTTGAGGAAGCCCTCATGCAACAGAGGAACAAGATAATTGATAGTTTTGCGCAAATCCTTCGGTGACTACCAACAAGCGGCGCATCTTCCTCAAGCGAAGGCGCCGCCCCCTTCAACGTACGAATCAACTTTGATATTCCTATATTTGAAGGTCAGATAGATGCAAATTCTATAGAAAAGTGGTTGAATCTACTAGAAGGGTATTTTTCTGTCCATAACTTTTCAAATAGAGAAAAAAATTACATTTGTGCTCCTCAAAGCCATTCCCCATGTCAAATATTGGTGGGAAACTTTATATGAGCAAAAGGAAATAGAGGAACCCTCATTATTTACAGTTGCAGTCACTTGGGAATCCTTGGGGGATGCTATTAGGAACAATACTACCCTGTCAGAAGTTATGACAACCTGTATACAAAATGGATCACACTGCGGCAAGAAAGAGACCAAGCATTGCCTGAGTTCATAGATATATTCCATACCTTTTGTTGGAACACTTGTATTTTTTGAATACTCTAGTTATCAAAGGTTGGAGCCACCTATTTTCTAAGTAGTGAAGCGATACACTTAAGCCTAAAAAGTCAGATTTCAGGATTTCGTGTATATCACGATTATACCTACCAAAGCCCCAGTATCCTGACATGCAAAATGGTGACAATTGGTTTAGTTTTAATCACCATTATTGAACCACTAAGCAGGGATTATCACCTTTTATTACCTCGTGCTCTCGCATTTCAGGAGTTACACGTCGAACGCCCTTCGAACCTCCGACATGCGAAGTTGCGAAATTGTTTTAAGTCAATCTGGTTAATAACAAGAATAATGACATTTAAGCCATAGTTAATCTTTATTGCGATTTCGTGACTCGACGGTTGTTACCTCAAAAACAACACGTTTGTAACTCCGATCCCCTAAGTCGCAATATTCATTAATTAATTGTGGTTAATTAATAGCTTAAGTCAAATCACAGTTAATCAACCAAATCGCACTATCGCAAATTCAAGGTTCGTGGTTCAAAGACTAGGAGTAAAATCATCCAATACTGAAAACAACGAAAAGGGGATTAAGGACTAAACACACTTAATTAAAAGGTTGAACTGGATTAGTTAACACCTTAAATGACCTTCAACCCGTACAGCCTACGGACCAAGAATTAAATGTTGTCGCGATCCTCCCGAATCGTGAATTATCAAACATTTATGGAATTTATTAGAAATTTAGTAAGGTGATTGATAGTAAGATCCCATTTTATTTCTAAATATTTCTATTAAATGATTTAAAAATTATGTCAGCAAGGATTCGCACTGACTTAAGTGCTCAAAGCGAAAAGTTTTTAGTCACTATCTTAGATTTCTTTCTAATTTGCGCAGAGCCAGTTCACCAAGATAACCTCTGTCTGTGTTTTCATTTTTTGTGACAGGGGATCTAATTGCAAGGTTCTATATCATGGCTCCACGAAAAGATTCCAAGGCAGCTTCCAAGAGTCAAGGTCAAGGTTCATATATTATTTCTGATAGCTCGCCTAAAAGTATCAATACTATCTAAACATGGACGCATGTTTCCAAGATTCTGCAATCCGAGCTGATAAATTGTCCAGATGATTCCAGTGATAAAGATAAAGATGACTTGTCCACCAAATACAAACTCATCGCTCGGTCAGAGATGCACAAAATAGTAGCAAGGCCATGACTTTTTTCCTATTATGATATGATCGGATGGGCGTTGGACCATGTAGACATCCTGACTAGGAAAATATTCAACAAGCAAAAGGTGGCAATTGGGACATTCAGACGAGAGCATTTACATGCAATGTCTAAATTGTCTCCCACACCAAACCTTACTCACAATACTGAATTATTAGAGGGTTTCGAAAATAAGGAATGTGAGCAGTTTGGGAAAATCTTATCCGATCTGATCAAAGACTGGGTTTCACACCCTGCGAAATTCAGGGACGATACTCATGGAATTTATTCAATATCATCTTTAGTGCCACAATTCATGTATATAGCGATGATGGCCTGTAGACTGTATGGGAAGGAGGAAACCACTCACTTTTTTCTCCCATGGGTACCGCTTATTCATACAGTAGCTGAGGGATTTTCTTTCGACTGGGCCAAATTGTTGTCAGACAGTCTGGCCAATCGAATTATAGAATATCAAGCACAGAAGATGAGTGGGAAAGCATCTTAATTCTTTATGTCTGCTTACATCATGGATGCTATTTGCTTCATGACACCTTTCCCATTAATAAGTTGGAGCTGAACTCCAACTAATGCAGAGCCTATTCATGTCTACCACTCGAAACTCTGGGAAGATAAAGCCAAAGAATTCATCTACGAGATTTTCAACTGGGTAATGGTACCGATGGATGTCTCCATCTTCGGCCATCTGCCTCCCAGGATTTCAGATAACATCACAACCAACCTGAGCAGTGTGGCAGATTGGTATATAGAAGCAAATTTTTCGTATATTAGGGTTTTTGGCACCTCTGTCCCCCCATATGCTCTCCCGCTATTCTTACCAGACAATCTAGTATGTAGCGAGATCGTCAGGAAAACTATGCTTGGTGGGATAAGCAAGGATCTCAAAGGAGTATCGAAGAAGGTATGGCCACCCTTCCCCATTCACATTGGTACATATTCTTTATTAGATTTCGGCCATGCCAAAGCGGAGGCTATGGCCTTGGAGGAAATGAAATTGGTAGACATTGAGTTTAAGAAACATGACCCTCATAAGGTTGTGAGTAATCACATGGCGAGCTATGGGATGAAGAGATATGAACAAGAAGACTCACCTCATGATGAAATCTTTCGAGGTGCGAGGTCCTACTCTGAAGTCTTAAGCCGAGTTCAAGATCTGCTGCCCGGTGATATGGTTGATTTTTATAAATTCCAAGAGCATAGGAGAAGTTTCCTCCCCAAAGTTTTACAGGGAAGAAACTCACAACCTCCGGGTACACAACAAGCAGAAGATAAAAGTTCAATGGGCGCGAACCCTAGCAAACAAGAGACTCAAGACAAGACAAAGGAAACTAAGATCTCGAATCAGGAAGAAGAGATCCCCAACCAAGAAGAAGGAAACCCAGAGATAGTTACCAAGGAAATCGACAACCCCATTACATCCGTCACTCCCTTACAATTCACAAAGGGGAACCCCGATACAGAGTGGATATTCAAGGAGGACCTGACACCTATAACTTTAGAAGAGTTGCCTCCTAGTGAATTCTTCTTCAGTAAGAAAAGGAAGGCCGTGGTGAAGCAAGAAACATACCAAAGAGTGGGCACAATAGCTAAAAAATACAAATTCCTAATAGATGGAGAAGCCTTGGAAGAGGAAGAATTCACCGATGAGGTAGCAGGAACATTGGGGGCTTATGCAACATCCAACCAATATTCAGTTGGAACTTTGAAGGCACGGTTGAAACAAAAGAACCTCTTGATCAGCAAATTGGAGGTTCGGGTAGCAATGACAAAGGCAAATGCCAGGGATGAGGCAAATAAAGGTTTCGAGCAAGCCAGAGTAACTGATCAACAAGAAATTGAGAGACTTAAATCCGATCTTGAGCAGATGCATCAATCGACACAAATAAGCCAAACGCAGGTAAGTCAACAGGAGGAGCAAATCAAACTGCTGCAATCTAAATTAATTTTTGTTGAAAGCCAGGTCATAGACATAACAATATTCCAATCCCAAGCCACGGAAATACGAAAGAAGGTAGAAGTAGCTCAACAAGATCTACTTGCCAAAGTAGAAACCATACAAAATCATTTTCATACGATAGCACAAGCGTTAAAGGATATCTCTTTGAGAGAAAGAGAAGCTGGGACGACTCAGGTTGCTTTCTAAGAGGCTGTTATAGCAATAATGAAAGAAGAGGTGGCCATCGGTTTCAGGTTGTCTATCCTAGAGTAAACCAGAGGTAACATCTTACTGAAGGCATGGGAACATAATATATCAGAGAGAAAAAAAAGTGCTAAAGAGATGAGAGATGCTTGTGAAGAAACATTCGTCTTAATAAATAAAAAATTGTTAGATCTCGATAAGGAAGGTAGTGCGGGAACACTGGGAAAAATTGACATGGCCAAACATCTACTGGATATCAAGGAGAATGTGGAAAAAGGACAAGTTGAATTATCCTAGGTCAGTCGGGTCGATATTGCCCAAGTGGATAAATGGTTGATAAAACCAAGCTTGCAATTGTGGTCTATCATCATAGAAGGCCGACAAGTAGGAAAAAGATTGCCACAGTTGGCAAAGAATTGCTACACTTTCGAGGCGAACAACCAAGCCGAACCTTCCAAGATGATATCCCAGTTGATAGAAAGGTGTGTTAATTGTATCGAGGGGGAAAGGGCATACTTTTGGAGGCAAGTAGTATCAAATGCCTATTCCATCCTATTTTTGGAGCCAGAGAACAAGAATAGAAAACACCTTGCCCACATGGAGGAAGACAAGAGACAAGGAAGTGAAACACTTCATTTTCCATTTATAACCGAAATTTTTAGAACGATTATAATTCAAAGCGTTTTAATCTTGTATAAGTATAAATTTGAAAGATAGAACAAGGGCTTTTTTCCTTTTKTCCGATTGTACCAGAGAATATTTCTTTCGCCAAAATTAATACAAGGCAGATCAAAGAYTTTTTTCCATCAAGACTGGGTTATGTGTTTCTTCTGTTATTTCGCATTTCGCATCATTTCTCATATGTGTCTTTAATGAATGCTTAGCTGCAATTTAATACAACCTCTAATGTGGTGATCATTTATTTYAATCATCTAATCGTTTACAACTTTTCCTCTGTATCGGCTATCAGCAGGTACAAGACCTGTGAATTGTTTAGATTTCTATATCATATGCTTCATTAAAGTTTTTCCTGCTTATTTTCTTCTTCTGTCATAAGGTGAGATTCTTCCCTGATTGATGCCTCACATTGTTCAAAATCTCTATGTTTTCTCTCGCTCCATGCATGGTTTTAAAATTTAACTCAGTTACGAAAAATGACTTTTGATTTCGTTATACTATTAATTCGATTTTGGGATTCTTTCTCGTATAATATAAAGGTGAAAGAACAACCAAAACTTTATAAAAAACTTTGTTCCTTTATGACTGTACCTGTGGCAAGACAACCCAACATAGAACCTGGTCTCTCAGATCAAACCAACCTTGCTTTAAACCTTTTCGATACCATTATGAAAACTGCTACTACCCGGTCCAAACTCGAACATTCATGGGCAGCCATTGAATGGGACATAAACCTTCCGGAACAATTAGAAGATAGACCCAAACAACCTAGAAATCAACCTTATCTTCTTTTCCCAGTTGTTTTCTTCCTTTATATCTTTCACCCTCTTTTTGGATGCCTAGACTCAGTACTTTATAGCTTTAAGTAAAGACTTTGGAACAACACCTTGCGTACCAAGCTGGGTATCAAATATTCTGAGTGCAATCTAGTGCTCAAGTATCGTAGTGCTCTGCATTGATACATCCAAACCAAAATGGAATTTCTAGACATCTCGTCCTTGGGCATGGCCTATCGATATACCGTCAAAATCGAGCAGAAGCTCAAACAAAGGATGCAAAAATTTGGGCCTAGGAACCCCGCACAACAAAAGCAAGGAAAGGGCAGCCCCAACCCACAGAACAAAGGACAGAGAAAATATGGACAACATTAGGACAACCAGTCCAAGCCGCAGGCAAAGAATTACACCGGAAAGACAGAGAAAGATACCAGGAAGTGGTGTGACTTCCGTAAGAGCCCCTGGCATAACATTGCTGATTGCCGCTCCAAGTAGTCGCTGGTGGCTGAGGTGAAAGCCTTTGAATAAGATGTGGGTTTCGACTATGAGTTAGAACTAGAAAGGGGGAGACATATCATTGATGTAGAACCCAGTGCTACTGTTGCCACCACCAAGCTCCACCCCAGTGAACTAGATGATCCAGAGGAAGGTGAACGCCTTTTTCATTCATAGATGTGGGTGAAGGGTACCCCGCTGCACTTCATCGTTGATAGTGGTAGCCATAAGAACCTCATCTCATCAGAGGTTTTCAAGTGGCTCGCCCTGCCGACAATGCCACACCAGCATCCCTACACGATTGGATGGCTTTTCCAAGGAAGAAATATCCACGTCATCCAACAATGCTGCCTGTCATATGACATCAAGCCCTTTAAAGACAAGGTATTGTGTGATGTTTCTCCTCTCAAAGTTTGTAATGTTATTTTGGGACAACCGTATTTATGGAAACACCATGCTGTATATGAGTCTAGGCCTTGCAATGTTATTTTTACTTTGAACAAGAAATTATATAGGATACCCGAGGCAGTCCCACCTAGTGCTATTTCCTTGATCTCTTCCAAGCAATGCAGGAAGGTCATCTCACAGACGGGGAAGTTTGTCTTCTTCGTGATTCTCTCTCAGAGTGAGCAAAAGATCACAACCACATCCAGGGCCTCTATGGAAAATATCTCCACATAGAAGAAACAAGTGAATAAGGTCGTGGAAGAATACTCATATGTCTTCTCCTCACCTATCGGGGTACCTCTACACTGTTAGGTCAAGCATCCCATCGATCTGAACCCCAACGCACCGCTTCCCAATGGGCCAGTCTACCACCATTGTCTGTTAGAGAATGAGGAGATCAAGTGACAAATCCAAGAACTGTTGCATAAAGGGCACATCCATCCCATCTCATCGCCTTGTGAGAGCCCAATCATGTTGGTACAGAAGAAAGATGGAACCTAGCGACTCTGCATTGATTACCAGGCCTTGAATAAAATCACAGCCAGAAACCGGTACCCGATTCCTTGAATCAATGAGCTCCTTGATCAACTCATACGGGGGACAAACACTTCAGTACGATTGATTTGAAGTCTGGTTACCACCAGGTCTCGATAGAAAAAACAGATGTACGAAAGACCACCTTCAAGTCAAAGGAAGGTATTTTTGAATGGTTGGTCATGCCCTTTGGTTTGAAAAATTCTCCAGCCACTTTCATGAGGATGATGGACGATATCCTGCGACCATTCACCAATACTTTTGTAGTGGTGTATCTGGATGACATCCTCATTTACAACAAGATTTGTGCAGAACACTTGCAACATATTCAGGAGGTTCTGCACACCCTACGACGACACAAACTATACACCAACTTGGAAAAATGCTCCTTTGGCATGGACAGGGTCCATTACCTAGACTACATGTTGGGTCTCCTACCCACCAAGAGGGGAAATGACTGTGTTTTTTTGGTTGTTGATCACTTTTCTAAAATGATGATTCTGGCCACTAGCAAGAAGAACATCACATCAGAGGCCACTGCCAAGCTCTTCTTTGAACGAGTCTGGGTACATTTTGGAATATCGCAAACCATTGTCTCAGATTGGGATAGTCAGTTTCTAAGCACATTCCGGTCAAGCCTCTGGTCACTACTGGACACCAAGATTACCAAATCCACAACCTTCCACCTTCAGACAGATGGCCTAACCGAGGTCGTAAATCAAATGATCATGCATATTCTACGCATGTACAATTCAAAGAAACCCTGCACATGGGATGAGATTCTTCCCTATGTTCATAATAGCTACAACTGAGCCCTGCATAGCTTAACCAGCTAAAACCCCTTTCAGGTGGGGTTGGGATTCCAACCATTGGGTCCCATGGATGTTACACTACCCCTTGCGGCCACCTCGACCGACTCATTCCCTGCTCCAACTAAAACTTCCAAAGCCACCTAGTTCATTAAGCAGATCCAACACATCCACCAATAGGTTCAGGATATTCTACAGAAGTCCAATGCCAAGTAAAAGCAACGCCATGATCAACACCGAGTGCCACATAAGTTTCAGGTGGGTGACAAAGTTTGGTTGCACTTGCAGAAAGAACGCCTTACAGGGCCTCATCAAAATATTTGCCCACTCCGTTATGGGCCATACAACATCACCAAGGCTATGGGTGACAATGCTTTTGAGCTCAACATTCCTCCTTTCCTTGGCCTGCACCCAATGTTCAACATGGATCTTCCTCGAACTTATTTCTCTCCATTATTGGACACCTCAGAGATAACAGAACAATTGACACAAACAATGCTTAACCTCAAATTCATACAACATTCATCCAATGATCATATTATGGACACACAGGTCAAGGGCACTCACCAACAAAGGATCCATGTTTATCGAGTTGTTAAAGTAGGGAAGCTCCTGCACCAAGGCAAGTGGCTCACCCAGGGCCAAATTCAACATAAATTTCCTCATTTGATGGGGGAACTCAATGCAATGGAGACCATTGATTCCTAAGGGGGGAGGATTGATCCATATGGATTTCCCTGACCTCCCACCTATTCCAACCAACTCATTTTGGTAGTTTTTTCCTAGTTTTCGGGTCCCTGACTTCTGGGGCCATTTTGAGGCCCTAAACAATGTTTTTAGGGCTTGCCACAGTTAGAAAATAGACAAACTCAGAGTCTAATGACAACATGTGTATTCCATCGAATAGACCTTTACAACAGGCTATCGTGCGCCTAAAACATAGATCGTATGCAAAAGTTACGACCCTGAGAAGTTGATGTACTAACTTACCCCAACAGGGCCCACATGACTTTTGGCGCTTCATCTCCTAGGGTTAGGTTTTTGGATGTCTAGGGTTTTTCCCATTCCTGTTTATTGTAAAAAGACCTTCAGAGCCTCATTGTAATTATCTTCTTGCGAATGAGTGCAACCGTCACATCTCTTCTCAAAGATAAGCCGCCACTATTCCAACAAGCTTGTTTTTCGCTGCATTTTACAGTTTTAACTTATTTCCTTATTGAATAGAAACCAGTTTTACTGTATCTCTATTATTCAGTGTTAAGAATATTTTAATAATCTGTATTCATTTTGTTCTGCTCATAAAATATGGATCACTCTTATAACAGAGTAGTACACACTTCTACTGGTAAGTCACTTTTGAAACTTGCTTTGGATATTTTCCACCTTCACCCTTATATGTTGTATATGGAAAATAAGGAGGAGTGAGGGAGGACCTCATAGGGGATGCATTAAAGGCAGAAAAAATTGTTGAGAAGATCAGGCAGATCCATTTTCAAGTACAAGAGACACTAAAGGAGTCACGAGAAAATTACAAGGCTAGACATGACCAACACAAAATATAGAGAACATTTAGAGTGGGAGACAGAGTATGGTTACAACTGAATAAGAAACGACTACAAGGTCTTGGTAAGAAGATCAAGGCTTTGCAATATGGTCCTTTTGAGGTATTGGAATAGGTCGGAGATAACACCTATAGACTCATTTTATCCCCATACATGTGCCACATTTACTGGGTAGTGAATGTGGAGAACATGAAACTCTACGAGCCCTCCATGTTGGATCAAGAGGAGGAGTAGGTTCTACCTTCCATAGAGGACTTAGAACCAGATACTTAGGTAAAGTTAGCAGAGGACACAGTTTTTTAGAAGAGGTCGAGAACTACAAGACAAGGGCAACATGACCTTTGGAAGATTGGGTTGAAAAGACAAATTCCAGGAAAATAAAAGTGGTAGTCTTATGCGAACGCCCTTCCTCACAACCCGCAGGTCAGAAGGTCTACGTCAACTCAGGATCTTTTCTTCTTTCTTGGCCTGAAGAACTCAAATGTTCTTCTATTTCCCTATCGGGAAATCTCCACCCACAGAACTCTCGCACGATCCCCTCGTTACAATCGAGAGATCGGACTTCGTGCTATCGCGAGGTCAATGGTCGAGTGTTAGATTCTCAAAACCCCAAACCCCGATAATAGTCAACGCTGACCCTTTCTTCCTCCTATCGGGATTTTTCCTATCGCAATTTCACTACTCGCGATATCAAACAAATTGCATCCTCGATTCCCGATGCCCGATACGCCGAAACTCCGACGCATGCGTGGGTTGACTGTTCAACGGTCCTTCACTTCATCGACACTTTGGGGTTCGCAATATCGCGAATCCTGATATGATTGTTTCAGGACTTCTCACCATGAAACCCCGATATGGTGTTCCACCTGTCCACTCGTCAACTTCGTTGTGGCCCCACACTATTCTCGTACCTGTCGAGATATCGCGTATCGCAATATCGCGATTCTCGTAGAAATATTTCAGAGGTTCGATCCACGAAACCCTGATACACGATATGCGTATAGATCCAATGACCCTTGTGGCTCAGATCAGTGCTCTGCCCCTCTTGAGCTTTTAGCCTTTAGAGGATATGACGCCGTATCTCCCTTGCACCTCCGCAAGATCCAAAGGCCCACGGGTTATCGCAGATTCTCCTTGGAGAATACCGACCGTCTGTCTTTTCTTGGTGATTCCTGCGAATGACCAAGTGTTTCCCCACATAACTCGTCCACCTGCGTATAAACTTGCAACGCTTCTTACCAACCTTCAAGGCACAACCTCTTGGTGCCGTCCTTCAACAAATTCGAAGGCTTTGTCCTTCCTGAGCTTTTCCCACGACCTTCAAGTCCTTCAGGAAACCTCTTGCACGCACTCCTTGCGGAAAGATTTCAACCAAGTCTAAGTGTTGAAGTCCCTCGACTCTACGCACACCTGCAGCAGCAGTCTCTTGACACTTCACTCAGGTTCGCAACCCTGAGACTTTTACTCGGCCTGCGCACTCCTTGCACGGATCCTGTGCCCAACTGCACCTTTGGGTTGAATGAGAACAAAATCTATCTCTATCTGAACCCTCTGTCAACGCACTCCTTGCAGACACTTCAACTGCACTCCTTGCAGGAATTCTCTGGCTCAAATAGAGAAATAATTGAAACTCATTCCTTCTTCCTCTCAGACTTCAAACTCAAACCATGAAATCACATACACAACATATAAAGAAAATGTATAACAGGAAGCAAACATTCATGAGCATATCAACATCAATACATAGAGAACAGACACAAAACCATGAATTTGAATCAACTCTTTCTATTAATCCAAATATCTGTACATGGGTGTTCTTACACAGTTCTCTGCATGCTCTTGATCTTCCTTGATAATGTTACAATACACAATGAGGGTGTCTATATCCCATTTCCCTCTTGCGCTCTAAAACTGTTTAATCTAGAATTAAATTCTATCTACCTGCATTAACTACTTTAAATTCCTTCTACCTACTAAAGGACGAGAGATAAAAGATCAAGGTCCGTTGACATTTACAAGTGCGCCTCTTCTTAAATGACTACATTTAAGATTGCGCAACAACTTCAAGGTGTTTTCAAAATTTGTGCTGGCGCTTGTCCAGCTGTCTCTTGCCTTCCGCGCTGGCTCGCTTGATGTGGGAGATGCTCCTACATCATACTCCCTCGCTTGAAAACTTTCATGGGCTCCTGTCCATGAGATCCTGCATGGTCTGTCCATGCTTCTAGATCTCTACTTCGCTCTCCCAGCTAGCGTATTCAACTGGATGGTTCTTCCACTTGACCAGATACTCGAAGTATTGATTTCGCCTAGTCCTGTTTCCAATTCGTTTGTCCAGTATACACTCCATCTGCGGCTTCTCTGCAACTGGCATCTGCTTCGTCCACTGGATCACTGGCTGCTCATCTCCAGTCTCCATTTTCTTAGCTCTATATGGGTACAAATCTGAGATGTTGAATATCGGAGAAATTTCGATCCCATCGGGTAATTCAATCTCATAAGAATTCACCCCAAACTTCTTCAAGACCCTACATGGCCCAATGTTTTTCATCTTCAACTTATTGTATGTTCCTCTCATGAACCTTTCTTTCCTCAAATGTGCTAGAACCAAATCACCAACCTCGAACTGAAGTTGTCTCTTATGCTGATCGGCTCTGCGCTTATATTCCTGACTTGAATCCAGCAGTCGCTGCTTCACCTGGCTGTGAAGTTCTTTCATCACCTCCGCGAATTCTTCTGCACTAGCGCTCCTAGTCGCAGTCTATTCTGAATCCCTTAGTTCAAAAATTCCTCTCGGCTGCATGCCATATACAATTTGAAATGGACTCTTCCCTGTGCTCCTGTTAACTGAGTCGTTGTACGCGAACTCTGCCTGCGACAATATATGGTCCCACTGGCTATGGTGCTCTGTCACCAAGCTTCTCAACAAGTCTCTTAGACTTCTGTTGACCACTTCTGTTTGTCCATCCATCTGAGGATAATACACTGAACTAAACAACAAGTTAGTCCCCAGCTTCTTCCATAAGGTCCTCCAAAAATGCCCTATGAATTTCGTATCTCTATCCGAAACTATACTTCTCCGCAAACCATGAAGTCGAATGACCTCCTTGAAAAATAGGTTCACAATGTGAGTTGCGTCACTGATCTTCTGACATGGAATGAAGTGTGCCATCTTGGAAAATCTATCCACTACCACAAAGATTGAATCACAACCTCTTTGTGTTCTTGGCAACCCCAATACAAAGTCCATGCTAATTGCATCCCATGACCTTTCTGGTATGGGAAATGGTTGATAAAACCCTACATTCTTCTTCCTTCCCTTCGAATGCTAGAAAATTCTGCATCTGTCCACGAACCTCTTAACATCCGCTCGCATTCCCGGCCAAAAATATGACTCGTTCAACTTTGCAAATGTCTTGTCGTGACCAAAATGTCCTGCCAATCCTCCACCATGTTTCTCCTTCAGCAAGTTCTCCCTCATGGAGCATTTCGGTATACACAGTTGATTGCCTATGAACATCAATTCTTCCTGGATCATATACTCTGTCCATGGGCTTCTATCCCTGAGAACTGGATTCTTAGCTGCTTCATACGCTTCTTTGAAATCCTGATCATCTGCGTACATGTCCTTGAGATCATCAAAACCCAACGTTTTGACTCGGAACTCCTGCAACAACAAACACTTCCTGCTCAAAGCATCAACAACTTTGTTAGAAGTACCCGAAATATGTTTAATCACAAATGTGAAATTATGCATATACTCAACCCATTTGACATGTTTCTGATTCAACTTTTCCTGTTGAGTCACAAATTGCAGTGCATGATTATCACTGTACAATACAAACTCTTTCGGTATCAAGTAATGCCTCCACTTCTTCAATGCCTGTATGATGGCATAAAACTCCTTATCATATGTGGAATACTTCACCTTTTCTTCATTCAGCTTCTCGTTGAAGTACGCTATCGGCCTGTCTTCTTGACTCAAGACTGCCCCTATTGCAAATCCGCTTGCATCGCATTTCACTTGAAATGTCTTTCGGAAATCCGGCAACACCAAAACTGGTTGTTCCGTGATCTTCCTCTTCAAAAAATTGAAACTTTTCTCAGCCTCTTCAGTCCAGTGAAAAGACTTATGTCTTTTCTTCACTGTATCCATCATCGCTGCGCTAATTCCATTGAAATTCCTGATGAACTTTCGGTAGAAACTAGCCAATCCGTGAAAACTTCTCACCTCAAAGATGTTCTTCGGTGATGGCCAATTCTTGATTACCTCCACCTTATCTGGATCCATCCTCAACTCATCTGCAGAAATAAATAACCCCAAATAGATGAGCTCTGTCTTCATGAACGAGGATTTCTTCATGTTTATCAACAACTTCTCCTGCTGTAGCCTCTGCATCATTGTAGCCAAATGATTCAAGTGTTCTGCCACTGATTTACTATAAATCAATATGTCATCCAAATATACAATGACAAATTTTCTGATGAACTCCCTCAGGACTTCGTTCATCAACCTCATAAAGGTACTTGGCACATTTGTTAAGCCAGACGGCATAACAAGCCATTCATACAACCCTTCGTTTGTTTTGAATGCTGTCTTCCATTCATCACCTTCCCTCATGCGAATATGGTGATATCCGCTTTTCAAATCAATCTTTGAAAAACATTTTGCTCCACTCAAGCAATCCATCAGATCATCCATCCTCGGCAATGAAAATCTGTACCGGATGGTTATCTTGTTAATCACTCTCGAGTCAGTACACATCCTCCAACCTCCGTCTTTCTTCAGACTGAGTACTGTTGGAACAACACATGGACTCAAGCTTTCCCTGAACAAACCTTTGTCCAACAATTCCTGGACTTGCCTCTTAACTTTCTCATTCTCTTGCAGCGTCAATCTGTACGCGGATTTATTTGGAAAAATGGCTCCTGGTATGAGATCAATATGATGACTCACACTCCTAATCGGCGACAACGAACGAGGTAATTCGTCCACTACTATGTCAACGAACTCTTCCAACAGTTCCTGAACTTCTTCTGGTAAATCATCCACTCTTGTGCTAGTCAAAACAATCTTCGGTTTCCTAACCACAAAGAATTGTGGATCTTCCTTCTTCTTAACCTCTGTAAGAAGTTCCTTCCCACTCATGAGAAGTACTGTGTTTCTTACTTCCGGCTTCACCTCCTTATCTTTGATTGGAAGCAACATGTGTGTCCTCCCATTCTTCTCCAGGGTGTATGTGTTCATTCTCCCATCATGAATCACATTCCTGTCATATTGCCATGGTCTACCCAGCAATAGATGACAAACATCCATGGGAATAACATCACACAAGATCTTATCATTATATCCACCTATCTTGAATTCAACTAAACATTGTTTAGTGACAGTTACCTGGTGTCCTTTCTGTAGCCACGAAATTCTGTATGGGCTTGGATGATCAATTGTCTCTAGCTCCAGCTTCTCTACCATCTCTGTAGATATGAGATTATCCATGCTACCACTTTCTACAATGACCTTGCATACCCTATCCTTGGTCTTGCAAGCTGTTCGGAAAAGTCTGGTCCTTTGGAATGAACTCTCCACCTCTTTCTCTCGTGTAAAAAAGAGATTTTCACATCATAAGCGATCTTCCGCCTTCAACGTCTTCTGCCTCAACATCCCTCCTCTGTGCTTCGACGATGTGAGTTTCTCCAGTTTCCTTATTTTTATCTGGACACTCATAAGACTTGTGCCCATTCTTTCCACATGTGAAGCATGTGATGACTCCACCTCTTCCTCTTCCTCTACCTCTAGTACGAGGAAAAGTGTTGTTGTCAACATAATCTCCTCTCTGCTCAGTATGCTGTCCTCTCTGCTCAACATATTTCTGCCCTCACTGTGAGGTTCCAGCTCTCTCTTTGCGAGTCTGAGGTTTCTTCCAGTCTTCCTTGGGCTTCTGATACTTATCCTGGGCAATTGACTTGCCTCTGGGCTGACTTCTGCCTTAGCCTCTTTGACCCTGCTTTCGGCTCAGCTTCTCCTCCACTTTCAGAGCCATTTGATAAGCATCTTCCACCATCTGGATGGTAACCATGCTCATCTCATCCTGGATATCATATCTCAGGCCATTCATATATCTGGCAACCTTCTCATCATCACTCTCTCGATGACCTGCCCTGATGTTCAGTTTATAGAATTCCTCAGTGTATTCTTTCACTGTCATTAGCTTCTGTCTCAGGTTCTTCATTCTCCTGAACAGAGTAATTTGATAATCCCTCAGGATGAATTTTGCTTTCATCTTCACGATCATCCTGTCCTAGCTCTTGATATTCTGCTTTCCCTTGCAACGTCTGTCAGCTTGTAGTTCATCCCACCACAATGTTGCATGTCCTTTCAATCTCGTGACAACATGCTTGACTTTCTTTTCTTCTTCGACATCTTCATAGTCGAAGTAAGTGTCTAGAGCTCTAATCTAGTCTAGAAGCTCCTCTGCATCCAAGCTTCCCTCGTAAACTGGAATGTCCATCTTCAGTCTTGCACCATCCTGGCAATAGCTCCGATCAAACGTTCATTTGATGCATCTTCGGATGCAACTTCCTCTTCGCGTTCAGCCTCCACTTCACTCTTGGAATCACTGAGATCCCCTGCACTGGCTGTGCGTCTTTGCGCTGTCTCCATATCTTCGAGTCTAGCTCGTAGATCACGCATTTGTCTTTCCATGGTTGGATCTGCTATCTGCCTGCCTCTTCTTCACGACATTTCCCTATCCTCCGGATCAGGTGACTGTCTATCTCTCCTTGGCGACATGGTGAATTCTCTTTCTCTACTACAGAAAGCAAAGAATATTTCTGTGCTCTGATACCACTTGATGCGTATCAGAGTACTCTTTACCTCTTATGCCTCCCTCGCCTGAAATATATAGACAAGAATCAGGCTCTGATACCACTTGATGCGTATCAGAGTACTCTTTACCTCTTATGCCTCCCTCGCTTGAAATATACAGACAAGAATCAGGCTCTGATACCACTTGACGCCAACGCCCTTCCTCACAACCCGCAGGTCGGAAGGTCTACGTCAGCTCAGGATATTTTCTTCCTTCTCATCCCGAAGAACTCAAATGTTCTTCTATTTCCCTATCGATAAATCTGCACCCACAAAACTCTCACACGATCCCCTCGTTACAATCGGGAGATCGGACTTCGCACTATTGCGAGGTCAATGGTCGAGTGTTAGATTCTCAAAACCCTGAACCTCGACAATAGTCAACACTGACCCTTTCTTCCTCCTATCGGGATTTCTCCTATCGTGATTTCGCTACTCGCGATATCAAACAACTTGCATCCCCGATTCCCGATGCCCGATATGCCGAAACTCCGACGCATGCGTGGGCTGACTGTTCAACGGTCCTTCACTTCATTGGCACTTCGGGGTTCACAATATCGTGAATCCTAATATGATTGTTTTGGGACTTCTCGCCACGAAACCCCGATATGGTGTGCCACCTGTCCACTCGTCAACTCCATTGTGGCCCCACACTATTCTCGTACCTGTCGGGATATCGCGTATCACAATATCGCGATTCCCGTTGCAATATTTCGGAGGTTCGATCCACGAAACCCTGATACATGATATGCGTATAGATCCAACGACCCTTGTGGCTCGGATCAACGCTCTACCCCTCCTGAGCTTTTAGCCTTTAGAGAATATGACGCCGTATCTCCCTTGCACCTCTGCAAGATCCAACGGCCCACGGGTTATCGCGGATTCTCCTTGGAGAATACCGACCGTCCATCTTTGCTTGGCGATTCCTGCGAATGACCAAGTGTTTCCCCACGGAACTCATCCACCTGCGTATAAAATTGCGACGCTTATTACCAACCTTCAAGACACAACCTCTTGGCGCTATCCTTCAACAAATTCGAAGGATTTATCCTTCATGAGCTTTTCCCACGACCTTCAAGTCCTTCAGGAAACCTCTTGCACGCACTCCTTGCAGAAATCTTTCAACCAAGTCTAAGTGTTGAAGTCCCTCGACTCTACGCACACCTGCAACAACAGTCTCTCGACGCTTCACTCAGGTTCACAACCCTGAGACTTTTACCCGGCCTGCGCACTCCTTGCACGGCTCCTGTGCCCAGCTGCACCTTTGGGTTGAATGAGAACAAAAGCTATCTCTATCTGAACCCTCTGTCAATGCACTCCTTACAGACACTTCAACTGCACTCCTTGCATGAATTCTCTGGCTCAAATAGAGAAACAATTGAAACTCATTCCTTCTTCCTCTCAGAATTCAAACTCAAACCATGAAATCACATACACAACATATAAAGCAAATGTATAACAGGAAGAAAACATTCATGAACATATCAACATCAATACATAGAGAACAAACACAAAACCATGAATTTGAATCAACTCTTTCTATTAATCCAAATATCTGTACATGGGTGTTCTTACACAGTTCTCTGCATGCTCTTGCTCTTCCTTGATAATGTTACAATACACAATGAGGGTGTCTATATCCCGTTTCCCTCTTGCGC
Organism: Picea engelmannii; assembly: GCA_009831015.1. NCBI lineage: Eukaryota > Viridiplantae > Streptophyta > Pinopsida > Pinales > Pinaceae > Picea > Picea engelmannii. The sequence goes on from ML787058.1 coordinate 110,823, forward strand.
TCTAAAACTGTCTAATCTAGAATGAAATTCTATCTACCTGCATTAACTACTTTAAATGCCTTCTACCTACTAAAGGACAAGAGCTAAAGGCTCAAGGTCTGTTTACATTTACAAGTGCACCTCTTCTTAAATGACTACATTTAAGATCGCGCAACAACTTCAAGGTGTTTTCAAAATTTGTGCTGGCACTTGTCCAGCTGTCTCTTGCCTTCCACGCTGGTTCGCTTGATGTGGGAGATGCTCCTGCATCATAGTCCATGGAGAAGGTAGAGGAAATATTTCCTCACCTCATTTAGTAAATATTTTTGGGACCAAAATCCTCCCTAAATGGGGAGGTATGATCCAAATTTGGAAATTTGGGTCCAAAAAGCCATCTGAAATATTCCAAAGCCATTTTGAGTCATTAAATGACAGTTTTTTTGGTCCAAACTTTACTATTGAGGAATATTATATATTCTACACATCGATATCTTTCCAACGGTGTAAGAATCACCTCAATCAAAGTTCGTATGTGAAATTTATGCCTCTCACAAGTTGACCTACCATATTAATCACCATGGTGTGAGTGGATGCCACGCCAACATCCATTACTTAGACATGTGGGGTAGCCACGTAGTGGATTTTCTAAGAACATTGAAGAAGGTCCAAAACCTTATCGTAATTGAAAGATGAGGAAGTAAAAAACCCACCCCTAGATGGCTATCAGGCTATGTTAAATACTCGGTCATTAGGAGGAGAAGGGGTTCCATTCTACCCTCCTGCTAAGTGAATCAACCGCTTTATTCTCCTTGCCTTTGATGTGTTTGATGTCGAAGTCCCATTCATTGAGAAATTCCATCCATCTAGTATGTTTGACATTTAGTGTTGGCTATTCAAACAAGTGTTTCAGACCACTATGATGTGTCTTTAGCTTGAAATTTCTTCCCATGAGATAATGCCTCCACATTTTTAAGGCATGAACTATGGTTGCCAACTCTAATTCATGGGTAGAATAATTTATTTCATTCTCTTTAAGATTCCTTGAGTCATAACATATGACATGTCCATCACACGTAAGGAATCCCCCAAGACATTCCTTGCATGCATATGTGCACATAACAAAATATTCATCCGAATATGAAACCTTTAGAATAAGTGCACTCGTTAATAATTCCTTAATTGCTGGAAACTCTCGTCACACTTAGAAGTCCATTCAAAATTTGTTCCCTTATTTTGCAGTGAAGTGACTGGATTTGCAACTTTGGAGAAACCTTCAATGAATCTCCTATAGTATCCAACTAATCCCATAAAGGATCTCACTTCTGAAATGTTATTTAGCGTTGTCCAACTTTTGATTGATTCAATCTTTTCAGGGTCCACCGCTATGCCCTCCTCTGAGACGATGTGGCCAAAATAATGGATTTGCATTTGATAGAAAGTGCACTTACTTAGCTTGGCATAGAATTAGTGCTCTCAACACTTGTAGCACCAAACTCAAATGTTGCTCATGCTCCTCCTATGTCTTGGAGTAGATAAGAATATCATCCAAGAAGACAATGACGAATTTGTCTAGATAATATCTGAACACTCCATGCATTAGACACATAAATTTAGATGGTGCATTTGTCAAGATAAATGGTACCACCACAAACTCAAAATGGTCATACCTTTTCTTGAAGTTTGTCTTGTTGGTGTCTTCTTCTCTGATTCTCACATGATGGTAACCTGACCTTAGGTCAATCTTGGAAAATATGCTTACTTCTTTCAGTTGATCGAAAATATCATCGATCCATGGTAGAGGGTACCCGTTCTTTACTGTGACCTTATTAATCTATCTGAAGTCAATACACAACCTCAGAGTTCCATCCTTTTTCTTGAAAAAGAGCAATGGGTCACCCCAAGGTGAGACACTTGGGCGTATGTACCCCTTCCTCAACAATTCTTCTAGCTGCATCTACAACTCTTTCAACTATGGTATGCTCATTATATAGGGATTTTTGGACACCGGGGAAACTCCAGGCATTAATTGAATAGAGAAATCAATATCTGTCTTTGGTGGCAATCTTGGAAATTCTCCAAACACATATTCATATTCCTTTAGTCCTGGATCATCTTCTAGACTTGGCTCCTTATCTTTGGATGGCTCCTCCACATGTGCTGCATATATTTGACATTCTTTCCTAAAAATTCTTTTTAACTGCAATGCTAAAATTTCTCTAACAAATATAGGTCTTGGAATAGCTTGCACCGTCCTTGAATTCCCTTCCTCATAAAGGCACGTGAAAGACTTGTTGTATAAATCTAGTATAACACGATGCTTGTCCAACAAATCCATACTAATTAGGAAATGATATGACCCAAGTGGTATGATGTTCAAATCTTCCTTAATGTTGTGGTAAAGTTACCCCCGCGGACAGGTGAAACCCCCCTTGGATCAAGACCCCTCTTTGGTCCAAGATAGAAGGAAACAAATGGTGTACTACTTCCCCCCTAGACCTATTTCAACAATTAGAATGAGAAGAGAGAGACATATGACTTACCTTTTAACATCGGTTGTCCTTGCCGCTCCAGCCTTTGATCTTGATGTCCAAGCTCCTAGGTGCAAGAAAAGTCCTACAAGGAACAAAGAGAAACCTCCTTCTTTCACACTATATTTTTAATCATAAAAAAATCTATCTATGATGAATTAGACAACAATATACATGCATATATTGACCACATAGGCATGAGGAAAATAGGCCAAGTTATGTATTAATGGAAAGAAAATAATAGTGAAGCACTTACAATCTCAATCTTGATCTTGAAACAACTCCTGTAAGATCTCCTTTCTAGCCTCTTGGATCTCACACAATCATAAGTATGATGCTCTCAATTCTCTCCCCCATTTTACTCAAGCATGACCTTCATTATATAGGATTAGAAACATCACAAACATAGGATAGTTTTGAGGAGAGGATGTGGTCAAAATAGGATTTGTCTAAAATAACAAGAATGACCTTGCCTTGAATAGTAGATAGCTTAAAACAATCCCTTAACCAACTGCAAACTCCCGGAAACAACCTCAAAAAACATGGCATGATGGTTGCAACAACTTCATCGCCCCCCCATAAATGTTCACATGGAGATGAACAAGGGATTATCACTCCCTAATACGCTCTTGGGGAGCGATGATTAGGGTTTATCCCTCTCTGTATATGGGAAGGGGGGCGATGAAGCTCAAACAAGGGAAAAATCTCATGGAAAGAGGTAGTATTTTGAACTCCAACTGATAGGTTTCCCTTCCAACTTGTCTAGGGGTCATGAAAAATAGTTCTTCATGGTGATGAAGTTGTTACACTTAAGTATGGCACTTGGTAAAGTGAAATACTTGGGTGCGACATTTGGTAGTGCGAGACTTTGGTGTATAACAATTGCGATACTTAAGTATGACACTTGGTAGTGCGACACTTAGGTGTATAATAGATGCCCCCTAAAGTGCGAGGTTAGAATAAAGGTTGATGGTTTAAACACGTTACTAAAATATGTATGTGAAGGTGTTGGAATAGGAGAGTTGGGAGAAAACTGCAAATAAACATCAAACAATATATATGTATCATCCCCGAGGTAGGCATACCCATGCTGAGAATAAACTGATTCAAAACATGGCCACCGAAAAATACACTGTAGATCCATGAAATTACTGACTAATAATATGGCTAGCAAAAATACAATGTGGATCCATACCTTCCATGACATGATCAAGTCATAGCTACAAAAGAATACATAGTGGAGCTACGATATGACAAAAAATAGCCATGAAACAATACAAAGTGGATCTATGTGACATCATATATGAGTAAGATCACCAACATGATGACTATAATGTAATCTTCTAAGTACTCAAATAGTCTCCATCGCAACCTGGGTGCCTGAGGACTTCCTAGGGTCTTTGTCTTGATCCCGAAATGGTACGCTTCTAGCCATGCGAATATATGTGCTAATGTCGAACATGGTAGAAACTACTTGATTACTGGTCATTGATGTATACCGTTAACAAGTGTGAGGGAAATCATAAATGATGATAATGAATCCCAAGGTACTCTAGTACATTCCAGCGAATGTGAATAAATGAGCTGAAGTCAAACATTCATGGAATCATTCGATCAAAGGTCAATGATGTAAACCTACCGTCGAAAGCAAGGGGACCTTCCATTGAGGCATGCAGGTTTCAAGGTAATGATTAGTTTCTAAGTCTAATTCCTGGATAATGTGTTGAAGTCAATAGGAACAAACTTGTCGAAGGAGGGCCATGATTTTTCCCCCATCATCAACATGAAACTAACATAGGAAGGTGATGTAAGATGATAGATCAAATGAGCACAAACTAACATGAGGATGAAGGTTGGTAATACTTGTAGAGTGGTTGATTTAGGATGAAACTTCCCTTGAACATTGTGAGGCATGAAAAGTGACTTGGCAACATTGACTCGATGAGAGATAGACCAAAAACATAGTGCGACGATAACTGGGGCACTCTTCGAGTGAGTCAAAGGAGTATAATGACTCATAGGATTGGTATGACTCAGAGACAAGAATATTACCCAACCATAATGCTTTCCAAAACTTACCCACTTCCCTCAATTTTTTCCCCACCATTAATGACGAGTACCTCTTTGTTTTTTAATGAGATTGGGGAGGATAACATATGCTCAATATAGCTCATCTTCAATGAGTCCCTCATCCCATGTTTATCGAACCTGAAGAAGAAGGGGTTCGATCCCATATGGGTCTTTCAATGTATAATTTTATGAGCCTAGAGAAGATAAACTCGATTGTATTTTCACATTTAGAGAGTTTGAAAAGAGCTTAAAGAAGACTCTAGGGTTTTTCGTTTTCGTAAATTTAGTCTCCCGATCTCGAAAAAGTATAAAACAATACAAGGGAGAATTGTTATAGCCAAGGTTGACTAGAGTATTCATTTTTCATAATTAGTCCATTCGGTTCGAAAAAGGGTTAAACTTACACCGAATAGACTCCCTTTCAATTCCTTTTAATGAGTGTGAAAGGAAACAAGCTCGCTCGACAATATTTTCATGTTTAGAGAGTCTGAAAAGAGCTTGAAGGGAACTCCAAAGAGTTCCTTTTTCGTATAGTTTTTACGAGCCTGAAAAAGTGATAAAAGTATACTTGATAACTTATTCTCATGTATTTATGAGAAAAAGAAAGGGCAAATAAAAAACTCATTTAGAGAGAACAAGTGACATGCAACTAAGTTCCAATGGGCATAACGAATCCTAAGAAATGATTGTGATACAGCATAACAAGTGGGCATGCCAAGCAAGGACTACTCACAACAATGTGTCTCTCTAGAGGGTAACTGCAAAATGGGAGCAATGTGATGAGACTGACTAGCATCAAGCATAATTTCAATGGCCATAAGAAAGTGATATGGTAAATAACAACAAAGCAGTAGAAAGTGCAACCATTAAACAAACAACAAGATGTCTGCTTCATTTTTTAACGAGCTTGAAACAAAAGAATGAACTATGCTCGAAGTGTCTACTTCATTTTTTAATGAGATTGAAACAGAGAATGAAACTATGCTTGGGGTTGGTTTCATTCTTTAATGAGCTTGAAACCGAAAATGAAACTATGCTTGGGGTTGGTTTAATTTTTTAACGAGCTTGAAACCGAAAATGAACTATGCTCAGACTGATATCCTTTGACGGGTTTCTTCCCAAAAGTGATGTCCATAAGTTGGTACTTTGAGTGATACCCATTGGCAGGTTTTTTCCCAGCATGATGTCTAGAGGTTGGTACTTTGCCCCGAGAATGATTGTCAAAAGCTAGCATATTAACTCCAACATGATGTCCAGAGGTTGGAGACATGGACCCCAAGATTCGTTTCATCCGTTGACTCTTCTTCTGCACTTGATTATACTCCTAGATACTGATAGGAATAGATTCACCAGAGAGGGAGGAAGAAAGAGGATCAATTGACATAGGCCAAGGAAAGGAAGGTTTAGGTACGAGATCTAGTGGAAGACTCGACTCAATTGGAGGGGGGTCTGTTTATTTTTTTAACGAGATTAAAACAGAAAGTGAACTATGCTCATGATTATATGTTTCATTTTTTAACGAGCTTGACACAAAAAATGAACTATGCTCATGGGTATCTATTTCATTTTTTAACGAGATTGACATAGAAAGCGAACTATGCTCATGGTTATCTGTTTTGATTTTTTAATGAGCTTGACACAGAAAGTGAACTATGCTCATGGTTATCTATTTCATTTTTTAACGAGCTTGACACAAGAAATGAACTATGCTCAAAGTGTCTAATTCATTTTTAACAAGCTTGAAATAGAGAATGAAACTGTGCTCGGGGTTGGTTTTATTTTTAAACAAGCTTGAAATAGAGAGTGAAACCGTGCCCGAGGTTGGTTTCATTTTTAAACGATCTTGAAACAGAGAATGAAATTGTGCTCGGGGTTGGTTTCATTTTTAAACGAGATTGAAATAGAGAATGAAACTGTGCTTGGGGTGGTTTCATTTTTAAACGAGCTTGAAACAGAGAATGAAACTATGCTTGGGGTTGTTTTCATTTTTAAACGAGCTTGAAAAAAAAATGAAATTGTTCTCAGGGTTGTTTTCATTTTTAAACAATCTTGAAACAAAGAATGAAACTATGCTTGGGGTTGGTTTCATTTTTAAATGAGATTGAAACAGAGAATGAAACTATGCTCGGGGTTTGTTTCATTTTTAAATGAGCTTGAAAACAAAAATGAAACTGTGCTCGGGGTTGGTTTCATTTTTAAACGAGATTGAAACCAAAAATGAAACCGTGCTCGGGGATGGTTTCATTTTTTAATGAGATTGAAACCGAAAATGAACTATGCTCGGAATGATACCCATTGACAAGTTTCTTCCCAACGTGATGTCCATAGGTTGGTACTTTGAGTGATACCCATGGACATGTTTTTTCCCAACATGATGTTAATAGGTTGGTACTTTTCCCCCAACATGATAGGAAAAATCTAGTGACTTAACTCCAACATGATGTCCAGGGGCTGGAGACATGCCCCCTAAGCTTTGTTTAATCCGCTGACACTTCTTCTGCACTCGATTAGACTCCTGATTACTAATAGAAATAAGTTCACTAAAGAGGGAGGACGAAGGAGGATCAACTGTCACATGCATAGGAAATGAAGGTCCAGGTACGAGATTTAGTGGAAGACTCGACTCAATTGGAGGGGGGTTTGTTTCATTTTTTAACAAGCTTGACACAGACAATGAACTATGCTCATAGTTATCTGTTTCATTTTTTAATGATCTTGACACAGAAAGAAAACTATGCTCATGGGCATTTGTTTCATTTTTAAACAATCTTGACAAAGAAAGTGAACTATGCTCGTGGTTATCTGTTTCATTTTTTTAATGAGCTTAGCATAGAAAGTGAACTATTCTCATCAACCTTGAGCATGAATTCCCATAGGTCTTCATCAGATAGAAGAACGATGCTCTGGAAACAATTTATGTCAAGAGACTCAATAGGGGTAACGGGGGAAATATCAAACTCCAAAACCCCTATTGAAGGTTTCTCCATGTCAACTACCGGATATGAGTCAAAAGAAGTATAGCATACAGTGAGAGGCTCCTTCTTTTCAGTAGTTGAAGGCATGGGATATGATACCACATAATTAACGTGTGGCAGGGGGATACCACTTTCATATAAGGAACATGAAGTCAGATGGTTGATATTAAGATCAATACTAATGAACGAAAGATGTTCAATGATCATAATGTTTCCATTATGAGGGAAATGCATCACTCGAAAGAGTGTGGACACAACAACTTTCACACTATAAACATAGTCCCGCCCAAGGAGTAAATTAAATTCCAAGGGGCCTTGGACTACCATAACATCGATACAAATAGTTTTCCCTCCTAAGGTGATGGGAAGATGAGGAAGGATCCTTATTGGTTCATTGGATCTTCGATTAAAATCCAACAAATGATGGGTTACCGACACAAGATGAGGGGAACCTAAATCTTGCCAAGAAGTTGAGGATATAATGCTAACATAAGTGCCTTAGTCAACAATAGTGTGATGTACCGTGATCATATCGTAAACCTGCACCATGATTTGGAAAGGAAGGTAGGAAGGAAAGTGAGATTATGGCAGTCTATTCCAATCAAAGGAAATGACCTCAATACTTGGAGGGGTTTCCGTTGAAATGAGTGAAATGCCCCATTGTCCAGAGGAATATGAAGTCACAAGAAAGACCTCAACGGAATCCAATTCACTCTCCAAAGGAAGAGTGTAATCGAACGGGGATTGGATCATACCAACCACTTCATCAACCAATGGTTGGTTGGGACAAGACTCATGGGAAGCAGTTGGGTGTTGTTTCCGGGAAACAACAATGTCTTCCAAATTTTTTGAAGCTTTATCCATATGAGGGAAAAGGTAAATGAGGTGCATATCCTCGCATAACCGGAAAGGAATCCCTACTTTACCTTCCCCCCCCCCCAACCTTATGATCACTAGTTGATGGGTTGTTACCATCATGACATCTAATGGTTGGGGATATGGGTTGTTGAGAACCCTTGGACCACACTTCTAAGACCTTGGGAATACCAAGACAATTTTTAAGAAGGTGTTCACCCTTAGAAATCCTGCAAGGAAATTTGGGTTTGCGACCTATGTTGGTCGGTTTTTTAACATTATAAACACTCACCATAGTGGTTGGTTGATTTCCCCTTTCTTATTTTTCTTCTTCTTGTTCTTCCTTTTCTTCTTCGTCTTAGCCTCCTGATTACTAGCTTCAAGGATTTCACTAGTCAAGGAAGAAGAAAGGGAAGAAGACTCGATGGGTGAATAAGGAAAAGGGTCAACATGAGGTTGATGTTTTTGTAGTGGAGAGATTGTTTGGGGAACAATAGGGGAATTTAGGACCAAAGGAGTGGAAAACAACCATACTGTTAACCCCATAGTGAAACTGGGAAGATTCAATGTAGTGAAGTAGGGAGGACCAACAATTCGAAAAGAAGGAAAAGCATAAGGTTCCCCGTAAAAAGGTGTCCTTTGGTTGGTAACCTCAGGAAATGTCGCCATCGATGCGAATTCAATCTAAGGTTTGGTAAAAGTAAAAAATAATACACTATCAAAGTCCCTACAAGATAAGAGAAAGTAAAAAAATCCCTTATGACAGGGATAAAGGAAGTAAGGATCTTCCAGAGATGGGAGACAAGGCCCTCAATGAAGAAATGAGCAACAGTTACAATAACCTTCATGCAACAATCCCCCAAGGTGCAAGTAAGATCTCATAGGAAAATACCCTTCGGGTTCGTTGAATATGATATTGAACATCTTTCACAGGTACCACCTAGGAGAGGTTACTATGTTTACCAATTCATAACGAAAGACCGGGTGGGTGGGTACAGTCGACAATTAATACTAGAAAATGGGTATGGGAATTTTGGACACAAATCCACTACCCAAAAACTAAGAAGAAGTGGTGTCACCTTGAGGACTTTCCACTCTTTAAATCCCCAAACTTGCAATGGTCCCACTAGGCAATCAGAAGAAGGGAAATCTCAACCGATCACTTTACTTGACTTCGTGTTTGAATCCCGTGTGAGATGAGTTTTCCCGACTAACGTTAATTGCTACTCTTGGATTTTACACTCTCTAGTATTCTATAGTATTTTTCCTGTGGCCTTGAAGATTTAACTCTCCACACTACTATCAAGGCCCTAAAATCCTTGACTTTTTCGTTTGCTATCAAAGAACAAAAAGTCTAATTGATTTTATATTCTGTGCCATGTTCCTTCTAATGGTTGTTCTTTATTCAATAAGGCATACAAAGATGAAACTGATGGTGTTAATGAATCGACTCCAAAACCATCTAGAAATAATGAGATGCAAATATCTTATTTTGATGAAATCTATCTAAGGAAAGGAGAAGAGCTCTTTTTTCTTCGTAACAAAAATAAATGCCCAAAACTCCACCTATAAAAGTAGAATGCAAAAAAATTGTTTTCTTCTTTTCAAATTACATCAAAACTCAAAATAAGCTCTTCTTTTCTTGATCCGGATTATTTTCGGCATGAAATGAGAGCGGAGATATAATAAAGAAATACACAGAGATATCGCGTACATCCAGTAATATAACAGAAATATATTAGATATGCAACCATAAACACAGAGATATACAATAATACACGATTTCTATTAATGAAAGAAATGTAAAGAGACTGTAAAAATACAGAGTGAAAGACTCGCTAGAATGGTGGCAGCTTATCTCTGAGAAGAGATGTGTTGGCTACTCGCATTCGCAAGAAGATCATTACAATGAGGCTCTGAAGGCATTTTTACAATAAACGGGAATGCCAAAATTCCTAGACATCCAAAAACCTAACCCTAGGAGATGAAGCGCCAAAAGTCATGTGGGCCCTGTTTGGGTAAGTGAGTACATCAACTTCCCGGAGTCGTAACTTTTGCATACGATCTCCATTTTAGGCGCGTGATAGCTCGTTGGAAAGGTATCTTCAAGGAGATTCATTTTTGTGGCTCAATCATGCCTTCTGTAATCATTGAGAACCTCGATCTCGAAAAACCTTCATTTGGACCCTCAAAATGGCCCCGGAAGTTAAAACCTGCTAAAAATAGTAAATTGCCAAAATTGCCAGAAAACTTTTTTGAGCCATTTGGAAAAGGCGGGTGGCCACCGATATCCACCTAGATCATTTCTTCCACTTTCAATCAAAATCAAAGGACTCGATGACACTTGTAAATAAACCAAAAGATAAAGAAGGTGAAGAAAACACGCACTCAACTAGGCTGAAAGAACCCAAACACAAATACGTTTTCAAAACTTATTCAAACAAGAACCCAAACATGCAAAGTAAAGGAAACACAATTTAAGAAACCTCAAAATTCAAGTAGAAAAGATAAAATATCAATGAAAAGTTGCAACAAGTCCAAAAGAGCTCAGGAGTATACTCAAGGGATCAAAATTTTTCCCAAGAGGAGAAGAACAGGAGACTAAAAAACAAGGCTTAGTGCAACATAAGAAACCTCCAAATCGATGAAAAGGATTCCAAAAACAAGCAAGTAAAACACTTAGAGGGATTTGGAATCAACGAAACAAAAGTTTGAATACCTACCATTGATGGGGATCAAACTATTGATGAAATAGAATGAACCAAAGGACCAAGTTAACCTAGGGAATCATGAATATTTCATTATTTGAAGGAAATGCAAACTCAAAAGAGGCAAAAAAATGTGATAATCATTGAAATTCAACAGACCAAATCCACAATCAAGCATGGGGGATTCTAATGTAAAGGTCTGAGACAAAACACTTACATAAAGGAGGAAAAATAGGCTCCAAATTCACCCAGAACAAGGACTATCACCCCTGTAACCATACAGACAGGGCGATGATTAGGGTTTCATTGCTCCCTAATACACTGGTAGGGAGGGATAATAAGGGTTTCCTCGCTCTGTACTCCCTTATAGGGGGGCGATGAAGCCTGTAAAGTGGTGAAAAAACTCAAACTATACCCAGATTTGAGATAGGGTCATGTGTTTATCTCAAAGAGCTTCCCAATGATGATTTGGGAAGGGAAGAGATCAAAGAAGAAGCATCAAAATAAAAAATATCAAGTGATAATAAAGACTCAAAAGACTAGAAAAACACCAAGGAAAGACTAAAGAGAACTCTCACCAGTGGAGTTGCCAATTTTCTGTTGTGGTAAAGTCCCCCCTACGGACAGGTGAAACCCCCCTTGGATCAGGAACCCTCTTTGATCCAAGACAAAAGGAAACAAATGGTGTACTACTTCTCCCCTAGACCTATTCAATAATTATAATGAGAAGAGAGAGACAAATGACTCACCTTTTTACATCGGTTGTCCTCGCTACTCCAGCCTTTGATCTTGATGTCCAAACTCCTAGGTTCAAGAAAAGTCTTGGAAGGAACAAAGTGAAACCTCCTTCTTCCACACTATATTGTTAAGAAAAAAAAAATCTATATATGATGAATTAAACAACAATAGACATGCATATATTGAACACATAGGAAGAAGAGGAACAAGTCAATGTTGGAGCAAGAAATTTTGGGGTTCAACGCAGTAAACGAGGCTAAGAGCTATGGAATGGACCAAAGGAAGAAGTGTGTGCTAGAAAAGAAGGAAAAATAGCACGATAAAGGGAAAAGGAAGCAACATGCCAGTAAAGAAGGAATATCAGTGTAGATTCAAAGCAAGGAACAATTGGATCGAAGACCAACCACACGAAAGACAATTAGAAAGTGGACAAGTGGAGTCCACTTAGAATCAGGGTTTTGAGTCATGATGTAAGGGTTTTTACCCACTTTTGTAATATAAATAGAGGATGCATGAGGCCAATAGGGGAGATATTTTTGCGTATCACTTTGTATGAGCGAAATAATTTGAGCATCTTTTTGAGTTTGAGTTGAAGTATTTATTTTGTTGAGAGCCGCAGAGCTTAGATGGAGTCAGTGTTGAGATGTAATTGAGGGTCAGGTTGCAAGCTATGGAACTTGGTGCGATGCTGGTCAACCTCACCATTCATAAACCTATGATGTAATGTGTGCAACACTATTTGATGAATAATAATAAATAAAGAAGAATATCTTTGTGGACGTAGCCCAGGGGGGTGAACCGCAATAAAATCATGTGTTTTGATGTGTTGAATGATGTTTTGTTGCTTCTACAATTATGAATGAATGCTGAATGGCTAGAATAGTATTTTTTAGTGCGTCGTACTCATAATTCAAAATGAAATAACTATTAGCTTAATATGAATGGTATAATGAAGTATATGATGTAATGCATGCTAAGATAGAAGAAGTATAACATCCCCAATCCCTTCCATGAATGTAGAAATATGTGTCCTGCAGTCACCCATAAGCCATCTTGGGTGAGACTGCGCTGAGCACTCTATGCGCGGTGTAGTCTTCTGGTTTACCAAAAGGGCCGATGATGAATAGGTTTTTGTTGGAGAACTAAGGTAGAGCCCGGGTCAGCCCATATATCCAACAAATGGTTCCGTTGCCAGTTGGAACTCAGAAGAAAAACCTGGAAGGGATCTGGTGAAGAACAGTGAAGAAGATGCAGTGGTAAAAAGGGATGTTTAGGCCATAGAACCCTACAAATAAAGAGATGGAAATATGGTTGGAGACAAAGTAGCTCAAGTTTGCGCAAAAATATAATAATATATCGAGGTATACACCATGTCAATATCTGTAGAGGTATGTGTTTACTGATCTGCATGAGACATATTTATGTTATTTCCCAGAGTTATTACATGAGTGGATATTGAGGTTGACGGATACTCGTCTGACTAATCAGATAAGGCCAGTAGAGTGGACTATTGAGAACATTGTGCAGTTGGAAAGGGTTAATAATTAATTCACGCATGCATTGGATTTTTGGTTAGAAAGTATTACTGCATGGTTTATTACTGAATTTGCATTCAATATAGTGAATTCATATACTTCTACAGATCAATATTTCTTGAAGGGACCAAGAGGGAGGTACATTAGGTCTCTTTACACGTCGATCAAGATCTTATTGCATGATAAAGGCGTGATGACCATGGAATCAGAAAACTAAATCACTCTGCATGGATGGGGTAAGTACTAAGGAAGATCTGAGATATGGAGAGGGATTTGGTTGGAGTCCACAATAAGGAAGCAATGGACCCCATAATGATGGATGAGGAACATACCAGGGAAATAATAAAGAAAGAAGGAGTGATGCACAGTGGACGACCCTATCGGTATAAGATCAATAAGAAAAAGAGGGAAGTATCCCAACGATAGGGCTTGGACAATGATGAGGAAGAGGTAGAGGATCTCCGCACGACAAGGCATACTAAGGAAATATTATGTGCCACATATGAGAGGAAAACCAGAGGTCAGGGGTTTGACACAGAAGAAGGCTCTCCATTCTAGATTTGAATTAGTGTGGAACCCACCCACAACCCCATGTGTGACTAAGACATATGAATAAGAAAAATTGGTTAACCAACAAGTGATTAGTGGTAGAAGGATTTTTATAGGACGTGGGTCTAGTGGAAGTTCAAGCAAAAGTGTAAGTTTAGCAAGTAGTAGTCAAGTATCTACACCACGCGGAGGTGGTAGCACAAAAAACTTCATATTGGTAGGACAAGATCCAACTATTAGGTTACCAGAATTCCCAGGAGAAGGGTCATAGGACCCAGAGAAGCATTTGTTTATTTTTGAGAATATATGGGCAACTAAGCATATTACAGATGAAGATACAAAGGTTGCTCAGTTGGAATCACATTTAGAGACCATGCATTAGACTGGTACATGGGTCTCGCAGAAAATAATCCAATGGGAGCACCTACGACTGTAGAAGATGTGACAAAGTAGTTGATTATTGAATTTTAGAAACCAATTTTAGAGGATCAGTTCATGACTGAAGTGATAGAGATCAAGCAGGAACCAGGAGAATCAGTCTGGGAGGTGGACTAGAGGTTTAAAATACTTAAAGGTAATTTTAAGTACCCTATTACTGATATGCAACATAGACATTTATTTGTTAACTCTTTATTGATACATTTGAAGTATCCTTTGAGGCAACAAAAGTTCCAAACCTAGGTTGAGGCCTTGAGAGAAACATTACAGCTAGAGGAAAATCAGTATAAGCAAACATATCCAACTTTGGAAGAGATGAGACAAGATATGAAGAACTTAACATTTTAGTTAAATCAGAATAAGGGAAAGGAAAAGAGGGAAGATGTCTGGTGCACATTTTGCAGAACAAAAGGTCATCATAAGAATGAGTGCCCAACCTTTGCGCAATATATAGCAGTAGGTATGCCGAATATGTTATCATAGGGAGTACCATAGTGTGAGATATGCAAAACACATGGGCATGATCCCTATAATTGTTCCATGATGCAGAAGTATCAGACAATACCGAAGAGTACATTTTGTAATTTTTGCAAGTGAGTTGGACATGAAGACAAGGACTGCAGAACCTTGGAAATAATGAAGGAGGGGACATCTAATGCATATAGGGTGAAGGCTGAGTTAATGACAACACAATATGTGCAACAACCACAATATAATAATGCACAACAACCATAGTATAATACCACACAGTAGTTTCAAGAAAAACTGCAGTATAATAACCGACAATAGTTCGGAGCACCACCATAGTATAACAACGCACAATAGTGTGCAGTGCCACCATAGTACAATAATGAGCAGGCACAGTAAAATCAAGGACCTCAGTATAATACACCACACAAAGATAATTAGGGTAACTGAGGAGGTTTCAAAGGAGGAGGCTGAGGAGGAAGAGGCTTTGGAGGAGGTTGAGGACCTGTAGTTTGTCACAACTGTCAGAAACCTAGACACTATGAAAGAGATTGTTTAGAACCACATGTGAAATGTATGTATTATCGTGCAACAAACCATGAGATAAAAGACTGTCTGAAACTTCTGGTGAATATACAGGACAAGAGAAACCAAAACAATCAGATATGTCTAGTGGATTTCTGTGGAAAACAGAGAAGAGGATGGGAAGAATATCAAAATAGTTACTATAGTTGGAGCCAAGAAAAGATAAGATGCAACAAAGAAGGATCAGGATCAGTACCAGTGGGTCAGGAAGAATACAACGCCTGAACAGAAGTTTGATGCATGCATGTTACGAGGGAAAAAATCTCAATGGGCAAGTGTAAACCACAACAGACAGGTATGACTGCAGAAATCAACTCAATTCCATTGTATGCTATATAAACTAATGTGCAAGATAATAAAGAGGCCTACCTCGATCCAATGTTTGATGATGTTCCACCATTGAGAACTTCGACCCAAAGCTTTATACCTGCAACAAGTTCTCAAAAAACAAGCAAAGCAAGTATATAGTGATAATGTAAAGGGGTTAGCACATCAGATAGCATAATCCATTAATAAACATTACAAACATGCCCATGGATAATAATTATATATTTGCCCGATACCAATAGGACGGGAAATGAGTATTTCTATTAATAATTGATCAACAGAAGTGTCAACATTACAGACTTCTGTGTCGACATGGTTCGAAACCAAGGAAACTAGTTTCTTTCAACCGGGGCTCCACCACTTCAATCCTCCACCAAAGGCAAGCTCAAAGGAGAGAGACGATGAGGTTCTCTCAACAATAGGGAAAGAGCTTAGGGGCTGAACACTATGTTCAGACTTGAGGGACAAAGGGATGCATACTCAATATGAAGTAATTTCTCCAGAGTAACTTTGCTCTCAAAGTTGAATGCTTTCTTCTCTTTTCAATAGCTCAAAATTGTTCTCTTATAGCCTTCAAAATGAAACTGAAGGGCCAATTCATAACATTTCTAGTATATGTAAGGCCAAGGATCAGAGATCTCTTGTCGTGACATGGAAACCTGACTCCATTTTTGTATTTTCTGGCACAAATACTGATGTACATGGGCTGTAGTGGAGAAGCCTGCATATACGCTTTTTGTATAGCTGATAGGGCGCGTATATGTGGAAAAATGTTTATTTTTAGCTCTGGATTTATCAAAAAGGGATGATAAGTCTGCATAGGGAAATGGAAAAAGGCCCTTTGTGCAAGATAGAAATGGTGAGGAAAATCTTGCTATAACAGATGCCCCCTAATGTGTGAGATTAAAGGAGTATCTGCGATGGCCGAAATACATTATAAATAACCTAGGAGTGGAGTGGTAGAGAACCAACTAGAAAAACTCGATGGATCATTACATTCTTTACTGACTTTGCATACATGGCTTCCAAGAATACAATGCAGATCCATGCAGAAAATATACCAAATAAGTGTTTGTGGCCATGAATAGGCAGATACGCTTGCGGTTATATGCCAAAATTTTTCATAGTCACGAACAAGGCCCAGTGAAACCAGTCTCAAAATCAATCTGAAGATATCTGTATACCATGGAGTACAATCTGATCTCCCATGATCACTAAAGTCGAACAGGTGCTGGTCCAATGAAAGGGAAGCAACAACTCAGGAAAGCTATGACCACATAGTGATGTATTCAATCCTCTACACTATTCGCCAAGGGTGCAAGTCTACATCATGTGAATAAAGGAGTTGAGGTCGAACATAATGAGACATCATTTGATTACCGGTCATTGAGGTATACCGTTAACAATGCGAGACAACCTACCAATAATGAAAGTAGGTATCAAGGCACCGAGTACATTCCTACAAGTGTGAATAAAGGAGTCGGTGTCTAACACTTGATAAATCCATTGATTAGGAGACATTGATGTATTCCCATTTGTCAATGGCGAGAGAGCTTGCCACTAATGACTGCAAGCCTCAAGGTACTCATAAAACTCTAGGTCCCATATCCAGAATAAATGAGCTGAATTCGATGGAAAGAGACCCACTGAAAGGAGAGCATTAAGGCATCTCTCATCAGTCAGCACGAGGAACAAAGCATGAGCTTCATGATTTGGTGGAGATCGGATGAAGACCATGTTCACGAACCAACGAACCTGTGCATCTTTCGCGTGTATCAAATGCAAGCGGTACATGAAAAAGACCCTCTGAATAACAACCAATGATGAAAACTGCTGACAAAGGCGAGGAAAACACCAATAAGGCTAATGGAATCCAAGACACTGCACAAATCCCAAAGTGTGAATATATGTCTGGTCGTCGAACATAAGGGAAACCACCTAGTCAACGACCAATGATGAAATGTCGATTGATGGGTTCAAGGTGACCTATTGATGATGCAAGTAGGGCCAGGGTGCATCATAAGACCATAGTATCATGTGATTATTAGACAAACTGAGGGTATGGATCACATGCAAAGTCAAGATTTCTGAGGAGTGGCCGACGTAGGTTGTGAGACTTCCTTTGAACAAGAGCATGAGACATATGGTGGACTCTGACAGCATAGACTCAATGATGTGACTATTAGATGCAAGAGGCATCAATAATGTTCTCTATAGGGAATGGAAGAGTAACCATTCGGTAGAGAAAACTCTATAACGAGATCAACTTCCTAAGGCCATGCTAAACCCAAAATTATGATGACACAAGGAATCAATAATTTTGTTCTCTATTCAAAGGCGACACGACTACTGCCAATTATAATATAGTATTCCCTTCCCGCCCGTCTTTTTTTGTTTTTTCATAAAAAATGAATGCTATGATACAAAGGAGGAAACGAGTGTTGCAAGTAAGCAAAACTAGTTCCAGCAGTGGAACGTACCTATGCTTAATGCATGGAAATGCCTGTGGGAGATGGAAACTCAGGGTGATGTTTACTCCAAGGTATAGGGTGTCAAATTGCAAAGGATATAAACAAGGCTCTGCTTGGTTGAGGATGAAAAACTGCTTAGGCAACAATTTATAATGAAAAGCGAGAACCAACTAAAGGCTCAATACTGCAAGCGAGGGTATGAGATGCAATCACAACTTAACGCCAAAAAATATCCTTTTTTATGTCTTGTAGTCTACTTGGTGTTAAAAAGGGGTAAACTTGTGCCAAATATACGTCTTTTTAAATCCAATTTATGAGTGTGAAAAAGACAAGTTCACTCGACGATCTTTTCTATTTTTGATAATGAGTTGGAAAAGAGATTAACTAAGACTCATGACCTTTCAAATATATTTTAATGAGTGTGAAAGGGACAAATCACTCGACAATATTTTTGGTTTTTAGACGAGTCAGAATAGAGCTTAACTAAGACTTGTTTTTGGGAGTCCGCAGGGAATAAGGCCACATGCGCATGAATGAGAAATGAGGTTCATTATAAAGTCATGTATCAAGTTATAATGGACTCTCGGTCCTAAGGAAAAAACTCGGCATGGGCACCAAATGACAAAGGGGATCTAACTAGGGCACCCATGTTTGGTAAGTCTCTACCATTTATTAGTGGCACTACTTATAATAGACGAAAAGTTTTGTGTCACAACAAATGGCTTTGTACCTAAGGCATAAAAAAGGTGGTAGTCAAAGGATAATGCAAAAATGCACGATGGGGTGGATACCTATCCTATATGCTAGGTTATGAAAATACTTGGCCGAGGTGATGAATGACCAATCATGACGTTGAAATCCACAAGAAAACTGAGTCAAAACTACAACAAACCAGCTCAAAACCACACTTGAATTACTCCATTAGGCTAAAAAATAACATGAAACTATATAAAGTGGGTAAAAATAGCTTATAAATAGTAATAAAATAAAAAATTACTATATCATTTTGATTTTTACCGAAATAGTTCAGTTTGGACCAAAAATACCTCCAAGATTCAGATGACAATTGCAGGAGCATCAGGAAACAAAATCACGAACCGTCTGGATTAGGTAACTCTTCGTCTCATATTCTTCAAATTCAGTGGATTACATTTTTGAATTAAGTTCCAATTTTTTAGTTTTTGAGGGCGTAAATTAGGATTTTTGGTGTACGCGGGTCTCCTTTGTTAAGGTCATGTGTACGACGAGGTATACGCCCCTGTGTGAACCACAGGGAGTGTGTATCAAGACCTACATGCGACTGTGTGCAAATAAGGCCGTGCATAGGTACACAAATGGTCAAAAAAGGGTTTCTAACTCAAAAAATTGATTTGTTTTTGCAGGATGGTCCTGGAATGGGGAGAGCGAGAGCATGAGGAGGTGGATGTAGCGGTTGAATGAGATCTGGTGGCTCAAGCGGCCCTAAAAAGATGTTTTTTTCATAAATTTTGGGCTCTTAAAGGAATGAGGGCCCAAGTGAGGTTATTGGAGATGTTGGTGGGTTACTGGAACCCTGATAGCGGAAGCTTTATCCTCGATGGAAAACCACTGAGGATCAAAGTAGAGGACATATACTTCTTGACTGGTCTATCACACTGAGGGGAGGTTGTGAACCTCAAGTCACACGGAGCAAGGAGTGGGATGAAGATCGAAGAGTATATTGATGCCCACTGTATAGCAGGGACTCCCAAGGTGGGAAGTCAAGTCCCCATCCGGGCAATAAGTAATCTCAGTTTGAAGATCATAGTGCTCGTGCTTACCAGGATCATAGGTTCGGCCTTTTTGCATCAAGCATCGAGACCACTTATGTTTTACGCAGTAGAGTGTGCTAGATCCATTGTCTACGACTGGTGTACCTCACTATTGACCAATATGAAAGGTCAGTTGAAGGAGTGCAAACAAGGGAGTAAGTGAAACTTCTGGTTTTCCTCTATTCTTTGCATCTTCTTTTTCGAGTGGGTTCCAGGTCTGGGACCTAGAGTGGAGGTTCTTCCTAGAGGACCATGCGATCCAACCATGGTACATTGGATCGAGGTCATGAGATGGCAGGGGGAAGGTAGGGTGACCACACCCTACAATGATGATTTTTTCTTCTGGTGGCGATGATAGATCATTGCACTGGATGACTATCCCTATACGGGGATCGATTTCTGAAGAGATCCTGATATGCCACTTCCACCAGGAGCTGCCTACGGTGATATAGGTAACAAATTTTTAAATATTTCATTTTTTTGTATTTTTGTATTTAAGGAACAAAAATATTTTTGGGATGGTGTTTGAGTATTAAATAGACACTTGTGTAATCGCAGACATGGGTCCGCGGCGGCTAGAGGGATTCCTACGACATAGACAGAGGAACCGAGGAGATGAGGTGGCGGGAGGAGAAGCAGAGAGAGTCCTACAAAATGTGCAGGGCAATCTGTCTCGTTTGACACAGAGGATTCCTATGGTTCAGGTAGAGGATCTACCTGAAGCCATGCAACGACAGGTGGTTGGTGTACCTAGAGCATGGGTACGAATCTTTCGGCGTCTCGCAAATGCCATGTTTTGCTACCATGACACACATCCAACTCCACAAGCATAAATGTCGTGGGATATGTATACCGAATGTATATGTGTATTGAGGGTTTTAGTCCCAATTTTGTAATATAAACACCATATTTTAAAATATATAAAAAAAGGATCTTCGACTTTACTTATATCATACAATGTGTATATTGATTTAATAGTTTTCTTTGCTTTATTAATGTGACAAATGGCAATCTAAAACGTAGTTAGCATAGGCATCAGATACATGATAATAACTCCTAGGAATGTGATAATATGTAATAAAATAAAATTGTTGTTCTAAAATACGCACCTGTAGGAATTGACGGAGTAAAGTAGGATCACGCATGCGGTAACGACCGTTCAACTGACATACTACTAATTGGGAATCAAGGTGAACTTCTAAAGAGTGAATGCAATGAGAGATATCATCGCAAAAAAGTTCTATGATGATGCTATATTCGGCCACATTATTCGTGGATGGCCCTAGGCATGCGCCACCTGAAGACACCAGCAGATCTTCGGGTGAGTAAACCACCCAAGAAGCGGAATCCAAGTTCCGTGTATGACGATTGGCTCCATTTTCGAATCCTAGGTAGACCGAAGACTCCATTGACATCTGCCAACAAAGGGAAAACTCGATAAGCAAGCTAAAGACAAAAGAAAAGGATGAAAGAGATGTATATACACTAAATTTACATTAGTATATGAAGATTTCTAGCCAAGCCTAGGGCTCAAGCGTAGTATATTTTCAAGTAGATCCCATTTATGGGCTTGGCCAACTTATTCCCTTCATAATATTCTAATCCGTAGGCTCATTTTTCTAGGACACGTCACATGATGTAAGGACCATGCCACATGGGTTTAAACTTGCCTGCCCCTAGCGGTTCTTTGGTTTGATCATACAAGAGGACCAAGTCACCCTCGAAATACAATTGGGGAGAAATAGACTTGTCATACTGAACCTTGACACATTTCTTGTTTGCCTCGATAGCCGTAAAGGTGTCTTGATGCTGCTCGTCAAGACTCTCTAGGTGAACAAGGCATCGCTCTAAATCTGAAGTGTCAGGTAGGAGCTTGACTGCCAACTTGAGAGAAGGGATTTCACATTCAAAAGGAAGGATCGACTCCACACTGTGCACTAACTGAAAAGGGGAAAAACTAGTGGCAGTCTTAACCGAGGTTTGGTATGCTCAAAGCGCGGGATATAGCATGATGTGCCAATTGGAATTACTCCTACTGACAATTTTTTGCAAATTGGTCTTGAGAGAATTTTTGACGGCCTCTACTTTCCCATTTGCATAGGGGTAATAAGGGGATGAATGACCGTGTCTAAACCCCAGCTTAGATGCTAGTTCTACCATCGTTTCATTCTGAAAGTGACCTCCATGATCAATGACAATCTCACTCGGGATACTGAACCGGGCGATAATTTGGTTGAACACGAAGAAGGTTGCAGTCTTCCCATCGAATTTTATAGTAGGCATGGCCTCATCCCACTTATTAAAGTAGTCGACAACCACGATAATGTGTTGATTCCCCCCATCCAAAGTTGGTTTGCAATTGACGAAATATACCCCCCATTTGGCGAAGGGACCGACGGTGATGACTAGGTGAAGAAGGGATGGATGCGAGCGCATTTTCTGAGTGAACACCTGGCAGGGGTGACACTTCTTAAGTGCTTTGATACAATCTTTAAAGATAGTGGGCTAGAAATAACTGACTTGCAGGATTTTTTGGGCCGTTGCAAGCCCGGATAGCTGACCACCACAAGCCCCTTTGTGGCAATCGTTTAGGACTGACTTGACTTCCTCTTGAGTTAAGCAACGACAAAATATATTATCTACTCCTCGGCGATACAAAGTGTTACTGATGATGGTATACTTTTTGGCTTGGTATCTAACACACCATCAATCATATTGCGAGAGATGCTGAGCGAACTTCAAGGTTTGAAGATATAAAAAAATGTCTCCATACCAGGGATCAGATGACGAGACAAGGAAAATGTGTTCGCCTGCAAATGAATCAACATGGATAACATCCTCGTCTAATCATGGAAAATCAGATATTAACTCTGCAAAAACTAGTGATTTCTTAGACTTGGCCGAAGCGAAGTCAAGATCAAATTCTTGTAAGATGACAATCCATTTATTATATTTCCCCCCGATGATATGTCTAGTAAGGACGTATTGAAATGGATTGACATCGACCACCACCGTAGTCTTGCAAAGTAATATATAGTGACATAAGCGTTGGACTACGTGAACGCCAACCAAAGCTTGCTTTTCGATGTGAGAGTAATTAAGCTTAGGACTGACTAAATTTTGACTGAGATAGTAGATGACGTGCTCATGGAGCTCATCATCCTCCTGAACTAGAACCATACCAATCATCTCTACAGATGCGACAATATACAACAGGTAATCTCTACTGTAATCAGGAGATTTTAGCAGAGGGGCCGATACCAAGGCTTTCTTCAAAGCATCAAAATACTCCTAGGCTCGCTCATCCCAGATAAAGGGGGTGTCTTTCTTCAAGAGGCGCATGAAACCCTTAGTAATATTGGAATAATTCACTATGAATTGACGTAGAAAGTTATCTTTTCCCTGTAAACCTTGAAGTTGTCTAATTGTGCGCGGGGGAGGCAACTGAAGTATTGCCTCAACCTTAAAAGGATCTACCATGATCCTAGTCTTGGAAACTAAAAATCCTAAGAGACGACGAGACTTAACGCAAAATTTTCATTTATGAAGGTTTAGCCAGATTCTATAGTAACAACATCTTTCAAAAACTAGGCGAAGGTGTATAACATGATCCACTCTCTTGCGAGAGTGAGCAACAAGATCATCCAGGTAGGATTTGACTATGTGCTTGAGATCGTGAAAAGTGAAAGTCATGGAACGTTTGAAAAAGTACCCCAAGGACATATAAATTCCATCTTGTGTTGGTCCTAAGGTTTGATTTGGATTTGGTTATAGCCTTAAAATCCGTCCATAAAAGAAAATATCTTGCTTTCCGTGCACTCATCGAGAATCTAATCAATGAAAGGCATGGGGAAGTTATCTTTATGACAAGTCTTGTTCAGGTTGTGAAAGTCCATACACACATGGATGGTTCCTTGTTTTTTATTCACAAGAACGATATTGGATACCCATTCGGTCAAGGGAACCAGGTAGATGAAGCCAGTGTTAAGCAGATTCTCCACCTCTGCCTTAATAGCAGCGGCCTTCCTAGGATTCACAGCTCTAAGACGTTGTCAAACAGGTTTAGCATCCGGGTAAGTTCTAATCTCATGTTCGACAATTTGAGGGTCGATCCTTGGCATCTCTTCGTATGACCAAGCAAATACATCTCGAAATTCTTTGAAGATATCGGTGTAGATCATAATTTATTCTGGCGAACAATCCACACCTATATTTACGTTCTCAATCTTGCCAGGGGTACGAGAGATATCGATCGAGACGGTAGGAGAAATACTTGCCATATTTCCTTTGGCATAAATGTCGTGCGTATCAAGTGGAACTACGACATGACCGACTATCTCACTCAGGGTAGACCGAAAGTCATCTTCCTGGATTCTTTTAAGACTTGGGAGAAAATAGGATCGATGATGCATGTCATCCCAAGGTCTCTCAGAACCATTCATGGCTTCGAGGATGGCTTTGTCCGAAGGAAAAGTCTCATCCAGGCAATCATGCAAACAAGATAATCATGTGAACAAGATAACGAGGTGGCCCATATAGGCTTAAGAAGATGATCCTCCTCGTCCTTCTATGAAGTAACAGGATCATGATCGGGGGAAGAGTCAAGAACAACTTGATACATAATATCTGCTACTGATAGTGGCATAGCCATGCCAACATGCAACTATCCTTCACACGATGAAGTCAGAGAAGGTAGGGTCCATGGATCACTAAAATAGGAAGTGCGGAAAGGAATGTACCTCCCTGCAGAGGCGGGCTTACTAGACATGGTGTAAACATGGTGAATTGGTGCCGATAAGTTGAAAGTACCCATGAGGGAAGAATACATTCCGACATCGATATTCTCAGTTGCCAGCTGAGAATTGTTGATCACAGGTGTTAGCTCCCAAAATGAACCAGTCCCTTTGGTCATATTTTGTGGTGGATAGCATGGCTATTGGTAGTTTTCTCAAATGATTTTTGAGTTTTTCTAGCTGCAAGACTTAGGTTTTGATTTTGTTTTAGAAATAAGATGACCCACAAAAGTCCTCTTTTCAAAATTTTCATAAATTGCTTTCAACAACTAACGTGTGTTTAAAAGATGGGTGTTATCTGGTGAAAGTGGCGACTTTCAACAACTAAGGATCATCTTTCATAGGTCCGTGCGCTGGTGAAAGTGTTGGTTTTCAAAACATCCAAAGAAGCATTGTCGCGGGTTGAGCGCTGGTGAAAGTGAAGACTTTCCACAGCTACGGAGCAGTTCTTACGAGATTGTGCGCTGATGAAAGTGAAGACTTTCAACAGCTAAAGGGAGTTTTTCACAGGATCGTGTGCTGGTGAAAGCGGTAAGTATCAACAACTAAGGGGCGTTTTCCACGGGCCGTTGGCTGGAGAAAGCGGGAATCACATGCGTTTTATCCATGTTTCTAAAAACTAATGATGATACGATCATCCCACGTCATGCAAATCCAAATCATGCGCTGATGAAAGTGGGTAATGATGGAGACTCAGTTTTGCACATAAAAATAGGATTACGATGCATATCTTGTTCAGTGACGCATGCTGCACACTCATGGCGCCGGAAATGGTAATTTCGAATCCAGCAACTCAGGTACAGAGGCTGTACTGCCATGCTGACAACATCAAATCAGATCATTGCTTCCATATCACACTCTATTCACGAAGGTTTGTTAAAATTTCAAATGTTAGAAAACATAGCTGACTCCCGAGTGCTTTCAACAGCGCAAAACCTCAGCTCGAACAACAGTTGCAGGGGTTGATATACAAAATTGTTGGGGTTTTCAAGCTACAAAATGGCGAGGAGACACAGTGGTTCTCTACTCAGAAAAGAGCTGGACAACCTATCTTTTTTACAGACACATCCCGTAGTCCAGAAACATTTTTCAAACGCAGGTTGTATTGAATTTGTTGAGAGGTTGCAAAATGGTTGCCACCAGTTGACAGCAGAAGCTTTTGCCAAAACTTTCGATGGGAATAAGGCTCGTGTTGGGTCCTTGGAAATCATAGTAGATGAAGCTTCCATTGCTGCAACAACCAGCCTACCAAGATTGGGCCAGAGTTGGTTCAAAACCACTGCCACCAAAAACTTGAATTTCAGAGTTTATTTAAAGGAAGAGTTCAAGCACAACGCATGGAAGAAGGGCATGCCAGTTTCCTATCTAGAAGAGGAGTGGCAGGAGCTGTTTAAGGGCATCCAACTCTACATTACCTCAGAGGGCAGGTATGATAAACTCATGATGTATCATTTTAAGCTCCTGGACCATTTCACAGGCAAGACTCTTCTCAATTTGCCTTTTTTTCTTACATAAGATTTTAACTAAGGTCTGCAAGAAAATCAGGGCTCAACCCCTAAGCATGAAGAATACTTTGTGCCATTTCGGCCTCATCAAATTGATCATTCTGGAAGAATTAAAACAACAGGGAAGGAGCTGGTAACACTTTCTATTATGGGAGGGTTTTGAAACACAGACTCAGCCCGTAAATGAACACGGGAAAGGTTCAAAGAAACAGTTGACTCCTCAAAGTAGTTCAAGGAAGAGGAGGACCCTGCCAGGACCTCCAGAAGATAGAATC